>JAABNY020000064.1:1174655-1190566 GCA_015164015.2 Brevimyrus niger | reverse complement strand
TAATATTACTTTTGATATCTCTTTTGTATCCTGTACGGATACGTCTCGGCACTGATAATCTGAAATGACACCCATAATTTCCTTTAATTATCATTTAAGGGTTTTCAGATGGCTGTGTTCGAGGTGCTGTCTGTGGCCGCTTCCAGGCCCTGCCTCCGCATGGGGCTCTGGGAGACCCGCCCCTATGCAGAATGCACTCCGGGGCAGGCACAGTGCTTGAGGGGTGGAGCTTGTACAATCAGACATTCAATTTATTTCTACACGTGTACCAGAGGGATCGTTTCATTTCGCGACACGGATTCGTACAAATAGGTAAATAAGAGCCGTATTTCTGAGGTCAGATCATTTCCATGTCATGTTTCTTATTTTCACCGATCACAATTAAAATAAGGAGGCACTCATCAGCTGCATGTCCTTGGGGACTGATGCGGGGCAACAATTATTGGCCCTATACCCCCCCCCCCCCCCCTACCCAAACAACACTGAATATCAGAGGAGCGTGAAAGTCAGACTCAAAGTCTCTCATTATCAGATATATGATGTGTGGAGTCCTACACTGAGGTGAAGTGTCACTGTCGTTGGTCATAGTGCAGATGAGAAATAATGAATAGAATACAAATGTAAACATGACATTATAAGACAAGGACAATGACAGAGAGACTGCTAACCAGCCACAGCTGGTCCACGTTTTTGCTCCCTGGCAGACGGTCCACATTTTTGCTCCCTGGCAGACAGTCCACATTTTTGCACCCTGGCAGACGGTCCACATTTTTGCTCCCTGGCAGACGGTCCACATTTTTGCTCCCTCCCACCTTCCAGAGCAAAATTGTGGGCTGTGTGTGGCTCCCCGAGAATTGTGGAACACTGATCTAGAGGATCGCTTAGAATGTTGGAAGACGGGTGGGGGGGGGGTTCAACCTGGGCCAACGGCTCACCTCAACAAAGGGACTGGGGCTTTACACTGGCAGCAGAGTCTACAGACAGCTCAGGCGCCGGTCCGAGTCGCCAGGTTCAAAGTCCGAGAGCACAATGAGAGGCAATTAGGGGCTTAGGGAGACTCACAGCTGTCAGGCCACTGATGGGCGCCCAGGGAGGCGTCTGGGGCAGCGCCCGATTGGACCACGTCTCTTCTTCTGCAGCCAGGGATGAAGGGACGGTGGCAACATGCCACTGGTTGCATCACCGGGTGATAATTAATTAGCTTAATTGGCACCAATTAAATGCTTCTGGCTTTAAACAATCACACCTCCTACCAATTAAAATTCTGTACTACAATCTAAACTCCCAGTACACACACACACATATGTGTATATATATATATATATATATATATATATGACCCTCATACCTGACTCAGACACTGTTTCTTAATATTATGTTATTCATTCAATTGTATGTCTATTTAAATACAATTTCTACGTATGATGTGTGCACTGAGAGCCCATTACTTCATTTTTTTTGTACAACGACAATAAAGTTGACTGACTTTTCAAAAGAATTTACCGTTAATTTACCATTCACCGGGTCTACCTGAACCCTGCAGCGTTGCATTCAATGCGGACTGAAATTCAGCGGCACTGAAGTAATATTAAATAGTCATTTCAAGAGCCAGTCTATCTAAATAAGACTTAAGAATAGACAAGCACGCCGCTTTAAACGTTACACAAGCCAACCTGCTTTTGCATCCGTCGCATTTATTTTACTTATATACACTGCGGTAATGCGACCAAAAGTCCTCACGCATGAGAGCAAAGGTGGCATGTCAGCATTTTCACGAAGAATTAAAAGTCCTCAACCAAAAATAGAAAGCAGACGGGAGGTCGAGACGTTGTCGCGTCATATCGTCCCATTCCCAAAAAAAAACTGTCGACTGTGGACGGCTACGCGCTGTGACCTCCGACCCGGCAATCGGTGAGGAACACGGAGCTGTCAGCCCTTGGACGAGTTCCTTGTCTCAGCTGTCGTGGGATCCTTTTTGCTGGGTGTAGAGTTTCAGCTACCGGACAGTCTTACGCAAACCCTGAACTCCTGTCTGGGGGCACAGAGCTGGGAGGAACGTCACATCACTACTGTCCCCTTTGCCGAAATCGGCCTCCCTTTTGTCTGCGATTAATGTAAGGGGAACCTCTACTAGACTGAGTGGCTACTGCCCCTAATCCTGTCCGATATCCCGTCCAATCAATCTGAAACCCTAGAGGTGCGACTTGGGACAGCTAGTGAGGCACTTGCAGCTCTGTCAGACAAAAGGCTTCACATTTAGCGAGATTAGACCGGTCTCAGATGTCCGGCATGTCCGAGAGGACGAGCCGCCGGACGAAAGGGCAGCCACTGGACGCGCCGTTGTCTTACGGGCGACATCGGTAAATGGACGGGGTCAAGAGCAGCTTGCGTCTTCGACATTCAAGCCTTTCACGTTCCATGGCAAAACGGCATCTCGGTGAAGCATTTTGACACCAGAAGCTAGTAGGATTCACTATGGATCTCTACCAGGAAGGCCATGCATTCAATATTTAAATAAAAATAACATTAAAAGTAAAATTATGGACATCCTCAGATCACGGGTACGAAAATAAACATCCATACTGATATTTACATTAACGTCTAAAGGTAATATCTGGGGGAAAGAAAAAAAAAATAACCAAAGGTCTGCACTGAAAATGAACTAATCCGTCCTCTAGGGGGGACGTTTGGCTGTCCTCACTCTTCTGAAGATGGAGTCCCAGATTGGACATTTACAGAACACAGAAAACACCCTCAGCCAGCATCATGAACCATGACCATGTTTCCTGTTAACTTGCATCTCGTCACGGTCGGATAATAACGTTGTATGTCCCCTTTCTCCGCATTTGTCACTATATATGAAATACGCTCATTCTCCCCTGTCCACTGACAGCATCTGAAATCTAACTGATCCAATGATCAATGAAGTTTTCTCTTACTAGCTAAACTAAACTCATAAACTAAACTAAAACGCCTTGCTGTTACAAGTTGCTAGTAACAGCACTAGTTTAGTTAACATTTACATTCGTGATTGTCATTCGTATGGATTACTTAATATCACAAACTTTAATGTTGATAGTTAGGTAGCTAGCTAACTAATATTGTTTATTGTGAATATAAAGTGAGATCAGTTTGAATCTAGTTGACACTAGGATATTAGCCACGAGGACAAAAATCCACGTAAGTCCATTTCAAAACAGCAATCCATTCACTGAGTCTCTGTTGGCGTTGCTTTTCTTTTCACGCTCCCGAAATAACAGATTCTTGAAGATTCGTGCTTTTCACGGGAAACCGGCAACCAACAGCTGATGGGTTCCCACAGCTAAATGACCTGACTTGCAAGGTGCCGCATGAGACACTGGGCGTGTGACATTACTAGAGCCATAACCAAGGTGTCCACCCCCCCATGCCCCCCACTAACAAGAGGGGACTCTAACTTTCCGAACGACCTAATTAGGAAGATCTGCTCTGCATTCAGATTCAGACCCTACTGGCTTTGAGCATGCAGACTGTTAGTTTGTCACCATGCCCACTGTTACACCATCTGCTTTCTATAAGCTAGCAATAGTAACAGGCTGTTGATGGTACCAGTAAACATATCATCAGCAATGTCTGTTTCCACGACAAAACAGGACAATAAATCAGTCAGTCGGATCCGCTTGTGTATATGTCGTCTGATTGTGATGTCATCATGCCTGTTCTGCATGAAAGTAAATGAAATCTATTGCCTGTTCATTTAATGATAAACAGGCCTAACCGCATCCATCAAATCCACCGCTGAATATACCATGCCCCCCCCCCCCCCAAACCAACAACATGCACTGAGATGTCACAGATGTCATCAAGCGAGCAGTACTGTCTCTATCTGCGGACGCAGGCTGCGAGGATGGGAACAGCAGACTCAATTGAAACTGGGCACAAATGCGGAAGACATTGAAAGACACCATCCTTTACAGTACACACGGAATTGTGGGTAATTCTGCAAATGCAAGTGTCTCTGTTTCCGTGGGTGACCCAGCAGCGGCGTGAATACTCATCTTCCTTTCCGTTTCCGTTACTCTGTGGGAAGGTGTAGATGCTGAGGCTGACCACTGGGGGTGACAGCGAGCTCCCCTCAAAGAAGCAGGCTCCCCTTTCGCCTATAGTATCGACGCAAGGTCAAATGGTGACACAACACGTGACAGCAGTCCACTGAACTTGCGTGTTAATAGCACATTGATACCACGCTGTCCAGTGGCCTCAATCAGATCTATAGATAAACCACCACATTGTGTTGTAACTTAAGATTTTTCACATGGAATCAGACCCCCCCCCCCCCAAAAAAAAAGGAAAATCAATCACACACCATCCCATCTCACTGGAAATTGGACTGTTTGCAATTAACGCTCAATTAAAGCAGACATGTCCCACGTAAATCCCGGTAAGGTAATGGATTAGCTGGCCCAGCTGGTCCAAATTCATGAGGCGATGCAGCATATTGAATTACCTTGTTAAGGTGGATAACCTCAATGACAGTATTTATATAAATTGTTTGCCCCCCCCCCCCCAATGAACGACAAAGAAGCTAAAGGGAAGTTAAAGATGTAATGACACGGCTGTAAGTGAGACTTCTGATTACTGTCTAGCAATCACACTCTGAAGAAAGAAATTTCTATAGCCCCCCCCCCCCCCATTCCCTGGGGGGGATGAATCCATTCCAGTATGTATGAAATGTTTATTGACACCACATGGTTGGCTGAGGGGGATGGGGGGGGGAGTGAGGGTGCACATCCTGACATGGCCTGGTGATGGCGCCGCTTCTCACTTGTGAAGCCAAACAAAACAGCTTTTATTGCTGCGTTGGCAGCGGCAGGATGGCTGCAACATGGCAGTCATGTGACTGCAGATCCAAACAGGGATGGGGGGGGGGTCGATTTCCCCCAGAATATCTAGAAATCATTGATAATCATGGTATATTTGCCCACAATCTAGATTCTCATAACAAATGGTTTTTGAAGCCTTTTCCTTACACAGTATGTTAGCTACATGACGATTTTAACAACCCAATACCATCCTATACCATCTCCTCTTTTCCCAATTTATCAGTTTTACAGAAGACCGTATACCTAAAGTGTCAGAAAGCCCCTGTCAGGTGACTAAGGTCATTAGAATCAACCATCCAATCAGGCGATGGGTCATGATCTATCTGCATTTATTCTGTCAGCTCAGCAGCTATTTGTCGAGAGCTAACAGGACTTACACCTCTGCAGCTGGATTTTGACAGAAGCGCCCCCACTCAGGATCCCTGAATCCAAATATCCCCCAAACCACCTTCTCTTTAAATGACACCCCAGCTGCACACAGCTGCAGAAAAAATGGACTCCGCTGTGTCCCAGTTTCTGACATTGCGGCTTCTGACGGAGCCCTAAAACCCGTAGCCACTTAGCGATATTTGATAATAAAGCAGCATTCCTGTGTGGCCGCATCCCATCTATGCATCCCTCCATCCACCCATCTATGCATCCCTCCATCCACCCATCTATGCATCCCTCCATCCACCCATCTATGCATCCCTCCATCCATCCATCTATGCATCCCTCCATCCATCCATGTATGCATCCCTCCATCCATCGATGCATCCCTCCATCCATCTTCCTGGTAAACCAGGATTCTGTCCCATGCTGAAAAGGGCGAGGGACAATGTGGACTCAATGCGCAGCACATTTAACCATTTCGAAAATCACGTAAAAGATAGTTATTCGCGATTTTATCACTGCCCCTGTGATAATCAAAATTCCATCCAGACTCACAGAGGCCAAGAAACTGAAAATACTAAAAAAAAATGTATGGAGGTATAAACACTGAACCCAAAGGGGTTAGTCCCTTCACGTCCACGTCTTAAGTAAGACGGCAAACACATTTATCTATAACAAGATGTTTCCCTTATCAGATAAACACTTTTACAAAACACCTTGTTAAGCTCCTAGGGTTCAGGCTGAATTGGTACCGGTTTTCACTCAGTGTTGTGTCAAAGTGAATAAATATTTGATATATGTTTATTTGGAGACAACGTTCCCCTGAAAGGGTTAAGGTCTGGATAAGCCAGAACCAGGTGATTAATACACTCAGACTGCCCGGTGAACTACTTTTTTTTTTCATTTAAGTTGAATATCTCTAGGTTTAAGATAACTCCAAGTGCTAAGTGCCACATGCTCATTTTTTAACAGTTTAAGGCTTGTTAGAAAGGACGAGATAAATGAACACTGCCCTTCTGGCGTTCCAGCGATACCTGACTTATTTATGCTACTATGACAGAAGACTGGTATCTATCTCTCAGTCCATACAACTCATTAGTGGGGAATTTGTTTACTCTCGGTCTAGAGGGATGACCCTAAATGTACCAGGGAGGCTCCAACTCAACAACAACTTACCCAGGGGCAGCAGTGTGATTGAGGCAGGCCAGTCATTCCTAGATAAGACGGCCAGGCTACTCAAGCAGCGACCTGCGATGAAGCAACCGTCCAAAGCCTGGACAATAATCACCCGACTCGCGTGTCAGCGTCCCGTCCCGCAGGGGTTGGCACTCAAAAGCGACTATTGCTCTTGAACATCATCAGCGAATGAATGAACCTTGCGATATCTGTGCATCTACCGGGACTAAGAAGAGTCTCTCGAGCATGTAGAGTGATCAAAGAGAATTTGACACTGCCGCACTCAAAGCCCAAAAACCACCAAAAAGCTTGGAATTTACAAGGTTATTTTGTTACTTAGTCTTTCACTTGAAAAAAGTTTTTTTTTTTTTTTTTTTTTTTTTAATAAATTCACATAAGGGGGCAATGTGTGGCTCAGGAAGTTAGGATGTGGTGTCTATTGCCAGTGACCAGAATGTTGCTGTTTCAAATCCCGGGGTCAGCAGAATTTTTACAATTGTGCCCCTGAACAAGACTCTTAACATCCAGTTGCTCCACTCCGGGGATTATCTGACCCTGCTTTCTCCAAAAAAAAAAAAAAAATGTATGTCACTTCGGATCTGCCCAATAAATAAAATGCAAATAGATATGCAAATGAGGATCCACTACACAAAAAGTGTCATTATGGGCACGTGAAGCAACACCCTTCAGGTTTACTGCCCTTGTCTTATCCTAGTGCGGGTGCGGTCGACATATATGGGAAACACCGTGAAATGTCATCACGCCGTGATTTGCGGACGCGGCACGACGCACGGACCCGCTCCGGCGGCGGAGCGCAGGTTACACGCTGCCGAGATCCTGACGCTGCGCTGGAACAACAGACCAGCCCTGCATGCCGTGAGGAGAGCAAACACGGGCCTGTTTGATGACTGGGAGTTTCTGCTCGGCGGTTCCGCATGGTGAACACCTTTAGTCATGCTAGCGCAACAAAAATGTAAAAAGTACGGCGTGTGCAAACACCCCTCCGCCCCCAAAAAAGGCTGGGGCGATTGTCTTTCGTAACGTTACGAAGATGAGCTGGCTGTTCGATCCGCGCCCAACCGCGGGCAAACAGGGAGGACCCGACACAAATATTTGCGTTTCATCTATTATTCACAATCTGGAAATGTCATTTGCAAAACGGTGAAAAGGCACCTTGCCGGTCACAGGGCTATGAGGAATCCCGGCATGCCTCATTCTTGCTCTGGCTGCCTTCTGTGTTTCATAAAACCAGTCAAACTCATAGTTTTTGGGGAGGGGGAGCTGTAAAGGGAAGCGGGCAGATTGAATATAGTTTGCATGGGTTATGACATTAAATCTGACAGCGACGCTCATAGACGTTACACATCCATTACAGAAAAAACGTGTGATATTCTGGCGAGCACGAGATTTTCCCTGAAGGAAAAAATGTTGGAAAAGAATGGACATTAACAAAAAAAACTGTTTCAACATAATGGAAAGTTATACAGATACTCCTAAAACCACAAAAAAACGTTCATAGATTACATTATTTCAGGTATATTTCAAAAGTTATTACTCCTAATTATATATTGCATTTAAATTTCAGCGCAAGATAGCAATTAGTCTGCGACGTGTTTTTTTTTTTAATTTTAAGTCAATTGCTTTATTTAATTCCTAGACTATTTGAGATGGGCCTTGGTCCTACTCTACAACAACTAATGGATTTTGGATATCTGGTAAATGGTGTGCATGTTTTCAGGCATTATTTACCAACAGGATGATTAAGCATAACCTGCTTTAACAGGAACGCTTTCTTGAACTCATTGGCACTTGACCTCCGGCTAGACTACGCGGGCGCAATGTAATTAAAGAGAGTGCTGTGTATTACTCGCGGAATGATGTCCATCTCACCGGCCTGGGTGATTTTGGTGTGACTCACTAAAGCAGGTATACAGCTGACAGTTTACAGACACGCGGGCTGGAACGGCACACGTGTTTATGAGTCTTGGAGAGACTTCTGCTGCCCTGACTGGAGGTGCGCCTTGCCCTCTTCCAGCCAGTCCGCCTCGGGCAGCCTGCAATCTTCTGACAAACGCTGGGCGTAGTTCCCGGGGGGGGAGACTCCACGGACAGATCTGCTGTGTCAGGGCCAGCCGTTTGCAGAGGGGTGTGTGTGTGAGAGGGAGAGTGAAGAGCACATGAGGCAAACGGTGGGGGGCATGTGCCTGCAGGACACTACTGGCAGCGTGCATGTATCGCGTTTGCATACTGGAACACGCTCCACATGAACCGCGACGTGACATCAGGACGCCCTCACTTTCAACACCATTCGCGCCTCCCCATAACTTAACCTTATGCCTAAGGTTGGCCCTCGAGTTTACAGCATTTTTACTATTCATTCGTGCGGACCACCCGAAGACATATATGTGTAACCTAAATTTAATCTTATTAAAGTTTTATTAAAGTTTCCTCTTATTATTATTGTTATTTTTATTATTATTATTATTATTATTATTATTACTATTATCGTCATTGTTAGTGTCAATATATATAATAATAAATTATAGTTTTATTTTGCGGGCACCATCTCAGAAGTCTGAAAGAAATTACCCTTTTGGGCTTCAGTACCAAAATTATATGTATTTTTTTCTTTCCGTTTTTTTTGTCTTTTCCGAATGTAAACGCTATATATCTTTTATAAACCTATCAAATGCATGAAACGTTTGAGGATCTTTAGAGCCAGAGGGGCTCTTGTTCTGCCAAGAAAATCATTTCTGATTAAATTAAAAAACCTAGTTAAGAAAACACCAATTCATTTCTTTTGGGACATCGCTTGCGATTTAATGACTCCGCTAAAAAAAAACCTCTCTGGTTAATTACATAATACAGATACCCGAGCCCGACCGGAGGCATCGGATGTGATTGTTTGAGGAAAGCAGTTGGTTACAGTTGCACCTTGTGAATGTTAATTCCCGTAATTGACTACTGTGTTTATTATGGGTGTAACCATGGATGCTGCTCCAATGTCTCAATTCATAGGCTGTTGTTTATCATGCAGGTATTGTTCTCGTTGCCGACGCGTCTAATCTTTCTCCAGAGAGGCATGCAGACACAAGTCGGCCGGCCTCCACATAGTGAATCTGCAAAAGCAGAGTGGATTGCGTGAGGAGCACCGCTAACAATACAGCATTCGCTAAATTTTATTATCGAAATATGGGACTTTGCGATGCTAAACAGGGGGGGGGGCGAAATTAACGAACGAACGAATTGTAACTTAACAAAAACCTGAGTCAGTGGGGAAAGTTTGGTTAAAAAATGACAGACGGAGAGCACATCCTTCCCAACATTTTAGCCCGAACGTGCAGGAGAAAGAGGTTTTGACTTAAACGGCGATCTGAAGTGCAGGAAGGCTTTGATGTGGAACCCTAATACGGCTTGTAAAAATGGTGGGGGGGGGGGATGCTACACTTTGATGTGCGGCCTGACGCTGTGCAGGCGCAGCTCCGGCGGCGCGAGCGCCACTTGTCCCGTCCTCGCGGCTGACCCCGGTTGTAAAGTCACTGTAAACAGCGCGAGGCATCACGTCGCCGCATATAGCGCGACATGCCGAAAGAAGTAGTAGGTCCCTCTCCGGTTACATACCCAATTAATACATCACCCCAAAAAAGAACAAACTTTGTCTATATCATGCCGTAACATTTACATTAATTATTTATTATATTTTTTTATATTGCAACTCAAGAGACTTTTGCACTGCATTCTCTCCGTGGAATAGATGTTTCTGTGAAAATAAACACATCAAATACATTATTCACAGACCAGAAAAGGTGCTTTTTGGGGGTCATGGTAAAGGTGGTGGTGGGGGGGGGGGGTAATATATTATCCTGTAAGTAAAGGTCAGACACAGAGCTCCCAATTCTCTGCGTGATTGTAACGGATGGTGGTGCGATCTCATCGATTGGCCTCTCTATAACTCCATGCTGCTGCCAGGCCCTAATGCATTCTCTTTGACCCCCGGGGCATGAATCAAAAATCTGCCCTCTGCTCCAGCCCCCATTTGAGATGCAGCATCTGTGAAGGAGACTGTCTCTCTGCATGTGTCAGTGTCTGTGCGTTTATGTGCACATTTTCGTTCTCCTGAGGAATTAGCAGGCAAACCAATAATCCAGTTAGAATATACTACTGCAAAATATTGTGTGAAGCAGTTGCCAAAAAAATAACATTTTAGAACAGTTTATGGCTGCTCTAATGGGCTACTTTACTCAATTTTTTTTACTGATATCGATTTAACCGACCATCAGAGTCACCCAGAATTATTGTTTTAAGTTCTTTAACAAAACAGTATTTTGGGGAATTAATCTTTTTTGAAGTTTTTTCCCAGACTGAATGCCTGCAGTGCTGTGGCATTTGCCTAATTTTTTTGTGTTTTCCTACCGTTACGCAGCGTTGTTCCCAGGCGGTAAAGTTGAGTGGCAGAAGAGGAACGGACAAAAAAAAGTACCATTTGCGTAAACTGTAAGTCAAAGGTAAGGGCAAACACCTCCGGCGTTAGATTGAGCACCTCCCCGCCCCCTCTCCCCCAAATCTATTTGGGGGGGAACACCATGGTATGCGGGTGTGCCTAAATAAAATACATCATCGAGTTTAACTGGTCTGGCAGTCTTTTAATTGAAAAGCATAGGTTTACCTAAACATTTCAGCCGTGAAGTTATTTTAAAGGCGCTTCCATTTCGGCTGTTGGCGGCGGCTCTACCGGCGGGGCACCTGGTGGCGCGTTTGCATCGGTAACGCGCAGGGTCAAGTGACTGAGCCGACCTTCATATACACACCACCTCCATCTTCTTCAGCTCGAAGCCCGGACAAGAATAAAGATCAATACTTGTGGCTAAGTTACAAAAAAATGAAATCAGTCGCACATGGCTTCCAAATCAGCGCTGCCAACGGCTGCGTCTTGCCTCGACGTGCACACTTACATAGCTTTTTGTTTCACCATATTTATAAAATTAAAACGAATATATTCCATTTAACTTTTTAATGAAAAGCAACGCAAGAGAACCTATGAAATCACGAGTCTTACATGACGCAATTACGTAACATGATACGGGTCGACCTATAGAACCTATGGCGATGATTTGTTTCCATTGACGTTTGCGTAGCTTATTATCGGGCATTAGCCATTGTAGAGATGGCCTTTCTTTTCCTTGGCACTACTGTTGATGGCCAACAGGGGGCAGTAGGTTGCCTGCTTTTTCCTGCAAACCACATCTAGACGGCCTTATTGCAGTTCAGACACTGACTGACACACTACGTACACTGCACTGGGCTATATTCGTTTGTTTTCATTTAATGACTGTCAAATATCAATAAATAAACCATGAATTTATTGTAATACACAAAAATGTTTTCATTTAAAACTTGCTTGTGATATGAGAAACAATCATTGCATTTATTTCTTAGTGTTCCATATTTTCAGGAAAACGCTTTTGGGTGCACAATCAAGAAAACAAAATTTCCAGCTATGTCTCCAACATACTGACCTGCATTTGCCTTTATTACACCGTGTTATTATATGCAGCAGGGCGCGCCAAAGGAAGCATTCACATAGCACAAGCAGACGAAATGTAAACAAATCACTTTTATTACGGCAAGTTATTAAAAACAAGGCTAATGCACGTACTTCTCAGTGAAAACAGCATTCTTCAATTTTGGACAGAGCGCGATACTGTCTTATGCTGCCTGCTCTCCCCTCTTTCTCAAAGGACGGACAGTAATGACTTCTGCCTCTTTGAAGACGGGCCGGATTTGCAGACAGCTACTGCCCGTGTGAATACTGCCAAGCGCAACATTTTCCCTCCTTCTGCTACTTGGGTCCACATATATGCGCGTAATCCCCCGGACCTGACAGATCAAAACTTATAACACAGAAAACGGTTTAAAAATAGCGGGGACAAAGGTCAAATCTACACAGGGATTTAGAGTCTTATCTTTATCACGGAACGGCCCGTCGGGTTCGGGAAGGTGGCAGGGTTGTGGAATTCCAACAACTAGCTAGAACGACAGAGTTCTGTCCTTTATGGATTAGTATACAGCTGGCTTAAGGTTAAAAAAAAAACACGTATTTACACGGAGAATTTTGTGGGAAATACGTGCACAGATAAACAATGTGGCCTGTCTGAAAAAGGCAAGGGACGCTCTGGAAGCTTCTACTGATAACAACCTTAAAGGGAGTGCACCAAGAATGCCGGACAGAGTCTATACGGCTCGGTGAATATTCTCACGTAAGTATTCCGAGGACAGAGAGCGCAAGAGTGAAATTTCTGGTTGCTGTGTCCCCTGTTCCACAGATAAAGATGGGCTAGTACCCACACATCACATTATGTCCCTTGCCCTGACTCACACTATGGTCGAGATTTCATCGTTCTTCCGCTCCAGCCTCAGTTGGATCTAAAACATCGACCTCTGTAGGATATTAGAGCATCTCCTGTTTTATCTCCACTCTAGGACATCTTGAACGGGGTTAAAACTAGATCCCTACTGCTTCTCCTTCCGACCCAGGATAATTTATCTCAAACCGAATCCTTATTTCTCATGCAACGAGCCGATCGTTTAATTCATTTTTGCGGCATTTATTTTTCCACATGTGATTTTGTAAGAAGCAGTACAGACAGCATGACGTTTTGCTTAACTTCACTTAAAATCAAACAGGCACCCTTTTAATTTTCTGATAAATAAAACATTTTAAAGCAATACGATATTCCTACCCGTCCGTCACTTTATATTTGATAATTAGTCATATGTACATCATACATACTGGTTCACTTTAATTCAGTTTAAAATATAAAGACTATTAGTATGTGAAGGGTCATAAGATTGCTCTCATTGTACCTGAATCCTGTTTTATCATGGGGAAAAAAGCAGCAATTAATCTGTTATGCTTTTAAAAACTGGTTCCTGAATGTTTGCTAAAGGGTTTGCTATTTATTACACCCCATTATAGGGTAGTGAAACCTACAATAATATATACATTTGTTTCACAGGGAAATAAGCATTTATTTATAGCAGTCAAATAAATATCTAGTCCTTCACCATTCACAGTTGTTTCATTGTATTTAAATTAGTGATATAGTATAATTTATTTGGAATCAAGAGAACTCAAAGAACCATATTTTAAACAAAAAATAATCTTGGTTAATTTATGAACAGTCATATCCTGGTTTTCTTGCGAGCTTTTGGCTGTGAACCAGGGAGAGCTGAAAGGTTTTCGGTACAAACTCAAAGCTGACCTTTGTTGTTCTATGGAAAACAGACCTTTTGGCACGTCGGCGAGGCAGAGAGGGGCTCAGCGTGTGAAAGGAAACGGGTTGAAAATTTACTGTAGAGGACATTCCTGCAGGAGAGAAAAACCATGAAACAGAGAATTAGGAGAGGGAATCAGAGAAGAGGTATATGCAATGGAAAAAAAAGCATTCTCCTTTTGTATATTAACCTGTCAGAGACCTTCAGGCCTGACCTCAACAAAATGGCTATTTTGGAAGTGGTTGGGTAGTTATTCAGAACGACTTAAACGAATTCACGACTATTTACATGGTTTGTTTGTCAAGTTTTTTTATTTTTCTGCCGCATATCCGAAGACACCAGAGGTGCTCTGTCGTGGGTCTACGTTACCGTAACTCGACAGGAAGCAGGCATGACCGTCGATGACAGTTAAGCTTTTGCGTTTATATCTGTCAGGGGCCAGGTGCTGGAAATCACGCATACATGATAAAACACTGTTCTGTAGTATTTAACATGATTATCGACTATTAATCACTATATTAAATACAACGTTATATTTTTACAAACACAGTGCATGACATTTTATAAGGTTATGGAATATTCTTACTGAGCCATTTTAGAATTAAGGTCATGTTTTCTGTTTACAGAGAAGTATACTGTATGTACAGTAGTAGGAACAGATGTAACTCGTATCCCATACGAAAAAAGAGAACCCTACATTTTTAAAATAGCTATTTTCTATTAAGTAGAGTCCGACTCTAATCTGACTGCCCATGTTCGTAGCCGTGAAAACTCATAACCGGTAGAACTCTTGATACGTTCCGTTCCAGATTAATCATTCTTCTTTTTAACGGGATGTGAATTCACCACATAAAACTTAATGGACATTTAACATGGACATTGTTAAAATCACAAAATACTTCCCTGTTATGAGACAGCAGCAACAGAAAGAAAACAAAAGATTACAATTTAAAAAATTTAAGTAGAAATGAGAGGAACATGTTTTTAATGCATTTTTACAACAGAAAAACATCTGTCTTTTTGCTGAAAAAAGTCAAATTAAATAGCATGTGGTTATGTCCAATACAATGTGGATCTGGGCAACGTGAATCCAAAAATCTTAGAAAACTTAAAAAATATACTTAAATTCAGAATATATTATGCTGTACAATGTCTTTTTTTAAATGAATATATCGCTGTCAACAGGTGCTTTTTTCAACAATTTTTAAAAAGGCACTCCACAATAAAAATAAACATTCAGGACCCTAACTTCGTAATTGATCAATGGACTGTACACTACACTAATTTTCACAGGGTGAACTGATGCTTCCAGTAAAGCTTATTTAGCAGACGAACTGCAGCAATAGGCGTCCAGCCACCCACACTTATGGGGCTAAAAGACGCAGCCTCGAGGGCACGTCGTATTACTTTATTTACACCACGCTTACTTTATTTACATATTTAGGTGGTAAGGACTTTTTTATCGTTAAATGTTAGCGCACATGGCTAACTGAATAGCTACAGCAGTGGAAAACACCCTTTACAAATGGCACCTGCATTGAACGTTTACACAGTTAACGTTTATTTTTTTCAGGGTTACGTGATTATATCTTGACCACTAAATAATTCAAAAAGTATCGTTATATTTAAAAGCTTACTATTTGTTCAAGTAACTTAAAGTGTGCAAATTAATGAAATTGGAGAAAATAGCATTGTATGTAAATTTGACTATAATTACATAGCAATTAATGCAATTTTATTATACAATTAAATGACGAAAATTATATACAAATATAAATGACGCTTTCAGAATTATAAGGATATGTATGAAACTGAAAAACAAGGAGTGTGACTGATCTGTCAGACATCTTTCACCCTGGACAGATAAATAAATACGTTTTCAGATGAAATCCCGCTACGACGGAGCTACGTTCGCCAGATACGGACTCCTAGAGCACCGGGAGAGCCGGCGGGGTGAGCTCAGCGACTCTGGGCCCAGGAGGCTTTATGGGACCAGTACAATGGTGGGGTACAATTACAGCTTCCAGTAAGATTTCTAAAAGCCCAAATGCCATCAGTTTAAACTAATCTGCTGATTAACCATTGTTCTCCAGAGATAACATAGTCACTAAGTGGTCTCTCAATTAGGAGGCAGATTGGGGGGGGGGGGGGGGGCGCCAGGCTGCGCCTGAACTAATGGGATTGCCTGGAGGTGTTTCATGACCATTGTAATCTCGGCGTTGAATT
>JAABNY020000064.1:1159679-1172355 GCA_015164015.2 Brevimyrus niger | reverse complement strand
AAACAACGGGGGGCGGGGGGGGGGGGGGGGGGGGGGGGGGGGGGGGGTGGTGTTGAGGCAGTGAAGGTGGCCCTGTGTGGCCTTAGGCGTGGCTGGGCACAGGTTTGTAAACTCAACCCTCAGACATCCTTGCAGTCGGTGCATCATTAGAATTGTAGGCTTTCATTTTATTTTCAGGGCTGGGGAGGGCACTAGGTGTGTAGCCAAATTGCAGGGGGGGATTACGGTAATTCTCAATCAAAAAAAAAAAAAAATCTCCCCCATTCAATCTTGGCGTGCAAAATTCCCATGTTGCATTTAAAGTGAAATGGATAGGACAACTATTCACATATTAAAGAACAAAAAAAAAAACAAAACAAAACACGCTCCGAAAACACGGGGAGAAGCAAAGCATTGTGGGTTGTATAATTAAGGGTATCGTGTCGGCTGCGGCGATGGTTTCCAAACCAACGCAAATGCAGCTGGGGGCTGCCAATCCCTCCCAATGAATGTACTAAAGAGCGAAACGGCCAGCGGCCTGGAACGGAGTACACAGTGCCCCCCCCCCCCGCCAACCCCCCAGCTCTCATCTCTGTATACACTCCTAAATGGCCAGCATCTGTTTGTTTATACCAATACGCAGAGCTACCTGGCAAACAGGGGGCGTGAGTGGGTGGGGGGGGGTTTACCTTGGATAGATAGACAGACAGACAGATAGACAGACAGATTAGATAGACAGATAGATAGATAGATAGATAGATAGATAGATAGATAGATAGATAGATCGATAGAAAAATGATTAAATGAGTAAATGGAAAATAGATAGATGAATCAGTAGTCAAACAAATAAACAAATGACAAACGAACAAATAAATAAAAAAGTAGTTAAATAAATTGAGACGGTGGTGGCTTAAGCTTCTGTAACCCCGGGGGCAAATCCCGGGGCAGGGTGCTTCTGAGGATAGGCCTAATTAGGGCGTCTGTGGCCCCCGCTGCAGCCTTCCTGGGAGGTCTGCCTGCAGATCAGGGGAAGGACCCGAGCCAGGCGCCCCCCCTCCCCACCCCATCCCCCACCCCTGCTGAGGAGCCTCGTGTCGCTGCGGAGACACGTCCCAGTGTGCTCCAACACGCACGGGAGCCGGGAACCGAAGGGGAAAAGACGGGGGAAAGTAAACACGGCAGGGTGGAGAGAGAGCGACGGGCTTTACCTCGTTTGAGGAGCGGCTGAACTCCCGGACGGAGATCTCAGGCCCCGCCTTACTGTAAATATCAGACACGTACCTCTGTTGCTTTAGTATTGCTGCCATCGTTTGCCTTTTTTAATCCGGCACAGATTATGCGGCTTACACAGGGGAAAAAAAAGAGAGAAAAACGCACATGTTCTCACAGCTGGATGCGTTCCTTGTGGAATTCAGGTGAGTCACCTGAAGAGGGCAGCGTTGAGCACTCGAATTAACCGTAATGGCACTCGAACCTAGGGCCGCCCACCTCGGCGGCCACGCCTCGTGCCGCCTGATCCAAGATCAGTAATAGGGAAAGGCGGTTCCAGCGCGGTTAATCATGCCACGCAGGTGTGACGCAACCACAACTGATCCCAGCGATGCTTTCAGCTGGCCCGGTGGCTAAGTGGCGGGTCCGCCTGCAGGCCCTCTCCTGAGACGCCAGGCGGGATGCGAGGGCGCCCGTCCAGCGCCGTGGCAAGCTGACCCTAGCAGATATACGGCCTGTTTGCGTGGAAAGTTCCTCTCGAGCCCGGATGGCGGATTTGAATCCTGAATCGGGTGATTTAATTCCATCTCTCAAGCGGCGCCATCGAGGGGAAAATACAGGCGTTGTATAAATGTTCGTATTCGTCAACAACTAATCCATCCATCCATTTTCCAAACTGCTTATCAGGTTCTTTGGGGGGAGTGTGCCCGTGTACCAGCCACTTTTGCCTGACAGTGTCCCCCTCTTGTGGTTCTAAACCCCCCCCCCCTTTTCCACAACCGAAATATTGCAAGTTTACCTACGGAGACCTGCTTCGCCCCCACCTGCCGTCAACTACAGGGGTCAGCAAATAACTAGCAATTGCATGTGACTCATTACTTCCATATTAGACAACAGATTAGGAATATTAGGCTATATGCTAACAAACACATAGATGTGGAGCCTGAGATGAGCATAGTTTGTCTCTATTTGATCTGTATGTGAAAATGTAACATTGAGGGAGAATATCAAGCCTATAGAGTCTTATTGTGTTGTTAAGCTACAGTTTTGGTGATTTGAAGATTGTAGTACAGGAGCGATTAAGGGTAAATTCCCGCCAAAGGGGTACAACAGCCGAACCCCTACTAGAATTCGGACTGCAAGCCTCTGGGTTCAAACCACTGGGCAATTATTTATAAACATGATGTATGGCTCTGTAAATACATACATGAAGAACAAGCTAAAATAAAAAGAATATTTAAACAATAAAAAAAACACGCATGCTTTTATTTCCTTACAATTTGACAGCATTGTAATATAAAATTGTGCTCCACAAAGTCACCTATAGAGATAAGATTAGCTTGGCTGCATCTGGCCATGCAGAACAATCAAGCTCGACAGCTTGTATTTTGCTACTTGCGAATGTCACGGCATATTAGCATCTAGGAAATATCTCCACAGTCCATAAGATAACACTAACGGCTTTATTCTACATGCCGATGTACATAATGACGTCGTTGTGCTAAGAAAGAGTCCAAGACAGTTCTATTGAGTCTAAGACAATCATGCTAAAAAAGAGTCTAAGACAGTGCTACCAAGTCTACGCGAGATTCTAAGACATTTAAACCAGGTCTATGAGAGAGTGCAACTCAATTATATCAAGTCTACAAGAAAGTCTAAGACAAATATGTCAAGTTTAAGAGGTAGTTTAAGTCAACCATGCCAGGGCTATGAGAGAGTCTAAGACAGTTAGACCACTGTAATGGACAAGGACTTGTTCATGGTATCATCCAGAAATAGATCCATTTTACATGAAGCTGTAAGTACACCTAGATATGAAGACCCCAAAAGTACTGAAAAATACTGTGAAATTTCTGCACCTGAAATTAAATCTGATAAATAAAATGTGTGGTTTATATGTGAGACACATGATATATGTCCAATCTGACATCTCTCACTAATTTATGTGTCATATTTTCTGCTTTTATACGTGCACGTTTTCAACGTGAGAAGGGCTGAAGACCTCACCTTTTTAACAGCAAGGCGGGGACGGAGTGGGACAGGCGCACAGAGCGCACACAGACATACAGGATGTGGCCGGGAGCCGCCACTGACTTCAGGGAGTTGAGGAAAATCGTTTTTTCAGTGCTCGGCTAGAAATCCTGGGAGGGTAGCCCCGCCGCCGGGCGACGCTCATGGCCGACAAGAGCTTCCAGTCTGAGGGGAAAAAAAAAACCAAAGAAAGGGTGGGAGGGGGGGTGCAGCAAGGGGCTTTGCAGCGTGTCAATTAGGGCGGTGTGCACATCTCGAGCACGCCCAATGACTCCAGCGTGCGGGGGCCACCAAGCTGAGGGGAGCCTGGAATTGGTTTCTCAGAGAGGATTAACCTGTCTGCCTCCAGCCTGCCCCCCCCCCCTCAAACACCAGACACCTCCGTCGCCTAGCAACCCTGGCTGAGCCGTTTCCCCGAGCCCCTGGCTCAGACAATGAACTCGTCAAGTAATTCTTTTCGCCCCCCCGCTCCTTCCGAGCAGTCAGCCTTAGCCCGGAGGTGTGACTGCAGAGTGTTATTCTTACTTTTGCTGGAGGTTTTCTCCTCACTCTCGCGCTCCCCTGCCCCCATTTGTCGAGATGCTACAATTAGGGCGACACCTACTCCGAAGTAGGGGCTATAATCGAGCCAACGGCCCCTGAAATTGCCCGGCTGACTCGGCGACGTCTTTAATCCTCTGCGTATCGCCGGCCCTGGATGTGGGGGTCGACTTCGTTTGCATCTGAAGAGAAAAAAAAAAAACACAATTCCTGTTGGGGAATATTCCCGGAATATCTACGTACTTTCGTTATTAATATTTAAATGCACTCAGCTACACTTTACCTCGCATATCTGAGGTTTAAAACGTAGTCAGCTGTAAAGGCTGCAGGTAAAGTCTGACGGGATTTCCTAATGGACACCTGTAAACACTAGGATATCGTCATTCCATCAAGCAGATTAACCAACTCTCGATTCTCTCAGTTGAGCGATGGCGGGGAGGTGCAACGTAACGGCTTTTCCTGACCATACTAGGTCCTCGTTTTGCCGTTTGCCCAGTAACAGGACATGTAATGTTCTCCAAGCGTGCCCCCCACCCCCATTTCCGGAAGGTTCCGGGCCCGTCTCTCCCTCGCCACGTGGCACGGAAACTCTACATCCCGCGGCTGCAAGCAGCGACAGGTCCCCGTCAAAGAGGCCCGTGTACAGCCCCAGACGTCTCCCATGCAGCCCTTCCATCACCACCCTAAAAGGGGCACACCCTGATAGGCTACCTACATGGCGAGGGGGGTGGGAGACCCCACTGCGACACCAGCATGGGCTGGTTAAGCACCCCACCAGAGGGTCGCCGCTTCAAGCGCCTGCACTTAGAAATGATATATACAATATGCGCCCCCCCACCCCCCCTACCAAAGCTTCCAGGACCTGATTCTGCTCTCTAACCAGCAGCCATAACACCCTGAAACTGATTATCAAATCAATCTGCACTAGCAACAGGCCAAATTCCTCAATACGCTTATATTTACGCAGTAGATGTCTTTAGCCAAAGCGACACGCATTTTATTTTACGGAAGCAGGATGAGACAGTCTCAATAGCAAGGGGGGGGGGGGGGTGTTAAGGCACTCACTGAGGGGCCCAAAAGCGAAACTATTCCCCTGACCTGGGGTTTTGAACCAGCAACCTTCAGGTCACAGTCAGAGCAGTCTAACTCGCTGAGTCACACATCATTCCAATGGACGAAAGGCAATTGCGGTCATTTCAGTATTTTGGGAAATTGTGCGGTCACATGACCTCATCGCGTCTCTGACAACTTGGCACGTTTTAGTCCGCAGGCTTGGGACTCGCCCCCCTCCCCGGCCTTTGGACCAGGAAAAGAGCACATGTCACGCCCCATTACTGCAGCTCTGTCATAAACAGGTACGGTTCATCTTCGCGGGGACGCCAAGACCGCTGGATTCATCATCGGCTTATGCGTCACCTGTCCATCTCGCCATCTGGACTTAACCGGGCGACGGGCGAAACGACGTCCTCCAAACCAGCCAGCGGCGTGGCCAGAGGCAAGCCGCGGACCGGCGGGGTGTGGTAGCGGGGCCCGCAGACGGCTCACAGCCCGCCCATGCGGATACATTACTGGCACGGCGGAGCTCTCCGCGCTCGGTGGCCCGCTGGCATGCGTTTGCGTCTCGGCACCCGGGGCACGTTTTGTTTGGCCGCGCCCCGCGATCGCAATTAAGGGCCCTGATCCGGCATGCGCAGACGGAGGCAGCCGGTGCAGCCCGACTTGCGGTCTTACCAAACGAAATCCTACACTCCTTCGATTTTGTTGTTGTTGTTGTTGTTTTGGTTTTCGTTCCATCATGCTTTGTCTGCCCCACCGAACACGCACGTGAAACATACAGCAGGAGGGGAGTGTAATCCACAATATCCTACATGCATGGGGGGAGGGTGGGGAGTGTCTTCCGATCCTCAGAGAGTCCGCTCTGCTACGCTCAATTAATGATCCTTTGTTCCTTTAAAGTTCCCGCTGCCGCCAGCGACAACCTGAGATGTTTTGTGTGTGTGTTTTCTTAAAGCATGAGAAATCCAAACAAATAGATTTTTTTTCTCTTATACTGATTTAAGAGCTTAATAATAACAGGTCATAACGAGCAAAGAAACTTTTTTAGGTTTTCCTGAACGTCTCTGTCTGCACCGTGTTTGACCCCGGATGCGTGCATCCAGAGGGGGCGCTCTTGCTGAGTCGCTTTTCACGTGACAGCCCTGTCATCTGTTTACTACATGTTTGCGGCCATCTTGCCCGTATGTTACCGTCTGACTGTTTTCACCACCTGTGAAAACACAAGTGTGCCTGTTACTAACATGTTACTACTCCGTCACACAGTTTGTAGAGTGAAAATCTGTGGAATACTATGATCTCTTCTGACATAAAATGTATTTTATTAAAGGAGCTACCGGACCAGATCCATTTTAACGACTTCTGACCTGATCACACAAAACAAACGTCACATGGACAACAACGTGATGGCCCCTAAGAAGCATAGTTGAACCAATCGGTTTGTTATGATTCAACTGCCTAGTCATTGATTCGAATCGAGAAGGACTTGAAGTTGTACCCATAATGCACCTGGCAACTGAAGTAATGCGGGTGACACATGGGTAAAAGAGTTAGACCCTTCTGGGGATTAAAGCCTGCCAGGGAATCGCGGGGCAAGCTGTTGTCCTGGTCGCTGCCAGCATCGTGATCAAAGCACGTTTCCTCGACAATCCATTTGTGCGCACAACACCCAGAGCGAAAGACTCAGGCGACATGATGTGATGTCAAGCGAGAAAAGAGCATCAACGTTGATGCTTTGACAGCAAAATTGAACTTAATTAATTCTGTTTTTTCTTCTTTGGCCGTCATAATTGCTGGGGCGGTTCAAGGGCAGGGCGGGGGCGGGGCGTGAAAGAACGTTCCAGGCCACATGGAGTACAGAACGGGACGAGGCCATGAATGTAACACAAAGGATGGATTTTGGACAATGAAACAAAGATGCACCTTCATCTAATAAGCTATCGGCGCTGGAGGACCCCCGTGCACTAGCAACGGCCCCCATGCCGCTAGCCTAATTTGCCCCTCACCTGTTTCCCACTGAGTTCTGGTTGAGGGCCCCCGTTCCGCCGCACTGCTCTCCCGCTAATTGCAACAGCGGCGACAAGCCCTCAGCCCACATTCAGGTCGTGTCGAGTCTCCCGAATGCCGCCCCAGGCTCCACGCTCCCCCCCCTGCAGGCCATTACCATAATTACGCCACAACCACCGCCGCTGCCCGCCCGACGTTTCTTTCCCCTGTAATTCAGAAAGGAGGTCACCTGTGGGGACGGGTTTAAAGGTTCAACAGCCGGTCCCTGTGAAAATGCCTTTGCACTATGCCGTATATATGGGTGGCATATTTAGGGTCCAATGGATATAAATGAATTAATTCCACAATAACAAACAAACAAACTGACAGACGAAAAACAAACAAGCAACAACAATAATAATCAATCCATTCGTCTTCTAATCACATATACAATTATGGGTCCGGATGGGGATGGACGTACCAGGCAGTACAGGGGTTAGGGTTAGGGTTAGGTCTAGGGTTAGGTTTAGGCTTAGGCTTAACCCTAACCCTGGATGGGATGCCCGTTCATCCCAGGGCACAAACACTCACAATCACACACTATGGTCAATTAAGGTGCAATTAAGGAGACTGCAGTCCCCTCAAATATCTGATTCTTGATTTACTGTATTTCTAACACTGCAACCGAAATCCTGCTCATTAGGTTCCATTGCCCATTTGCAGATGCATTTTTTAAGTATATTTTGTACAACAATATTTTGTATTATAATTTTATGTCTTATACTCGCGTCCCAATGTGTAATTTTTAACTGTCCTTCATATGACCCATTACTCATCAAGATGACAATAAAGATACCTTCGGCTGTCCGTTCATAAACTTTCAC
This sequence comes from Brevimyrus niger, assembly GCA_015164015.2. Taxonomy (NCBI): domain Eukaryota; kingdom Metazoa; phylum Chordata; class Actinopteri; order Osteoglossiformes; family Mormyridae; genus Brevimyrus; species Brevimyrus niger. The sequence continues at coordinate 1,164,673 of JAABNY020000064.1, read as the reverse complement.
AAGGTTCCCTCAACTTTATAACATCCACCTGTGTACGTTAATGGGCAGCCTGTTGACCTTTGAGACGCCACTGGGACTTCCTCATCAGAGCTTTGCACTCTATGGACTGTATAGCAACCTTAAATGTATACATAGTGCTCTCAGAAAATCTTAGGATGCATATTTAATCTGGCAAAAATGTTCCAGGTTTATTGGTTTTGTAACAAAATTCCATTGACAATGTTCAACATATCTGCACATATTTTCTTCACAGACATTTTCTTTTGAAGTTTCATTTTTTATTTTTTTTTTGACTGACAAATTCAGGTCTGTCCTGTTGCCATTTTGCTATTAATTGCTATTATAGTCCTTGGCTGCCAAAGGGACACTAAACCCAAACGTTTGGTGTTTAATGTGATTGTGATTAAAAAGTGCCCAACGAGGCTGCTTGGCAATGAACTTTTACCTCAGAACAACTTTCAGAACCGTAATTTGTGTATCAGTTCATTAGTATTTGAAGTTATTGTGTTACCGATTATCGCTAAAATATTTTTCCGTAAACAAATGGATAAAATAATGATTTTTGTTATAAATATAAGCATATTTGCAATATTTTTATTGAATTAAGCAAGCATCCCAAACCCTTCTGTGAGCGCTGTATGTGGAAGCTGCCTGGCATCCTCAGAGGAGGGCCCCAGGCATCTGTAACGTCGAGGTCCCCAGTGGACTAAACTGCCCGGAACGTTCCGTCATTTTAAATCAGGTGAGGCAGTGGAAATTACTTTGGTGGCTCCTGCTCGTCTGGTATAAAGTGCTTTCGCCCCGCCTGTATCTGAATACCATATACATAAATATACAAATACATACATGCATACATTCATAACTGAAGCGGCCCTTTTAGATTAACCGGTCAGGACATGGGATCCTCCCGGAATACAACTCAAAGCCTTGTCGTCCTCGGCCCTCGGACCTTGCGGGTCACCACCCCCACCACACACAGGAGAGGTTGCATTGTAGATGTAGATTAAGCACATCCCATGGGGGGCAGAAGGGTCTGGAAGAACGAGAGATCTGGTGTGTTCCAATTACCCGCACGTCAGACCTGTAAACCCGGACGCGGCTTCATGGATATGTATACCAGACAGGAGCGGAATTTCCCAGTGCGGCACCCCCCCCCCCGCCCCCCCCCCCCGCACCGCATTCAGGCATCTGCGAGTACCTGGGACGCCCCGACCGCCGGCCATGCGGCAGTCTGCGTGGGGTGGTCACCGCAGGCCGTGTGTCTGCAACTACATCCGGGACAAGCTCCGCCCTCCCAAAACGAGGCATCAGATCACATGATCCACTAAAGACCAATTATTAAATTCGTTTGGCTGCCGAGTGGAGAGTCCAGAACATCTGGAACACGTTTAAAGAGATCTAGCCTAATTATTCCACCCGGGCGTAGAAGAGCTTGACCTCTTCCGGGATTTCGACGATTCCAGACGCTCAGTCATAGAGCCACCCAATGACGACAGACTCGCACGGAGACTGATCAGGTCTCGGATTCCCTGCGTCCTTCTCTTCCCAAAAGAACGTAGGAGCAGATTTGTGTTCCCACTCTCCGCCACCTTCTCCGTCACCTCGACCTGGTCGCATGGTTCTTGTGAGGTATTTCGCTCAAGGGTTACAAATCTGAACCTTGTTCGAAAGAGCGTCTCCGAGCCGGACAGAGTGCGCAGCATCCTCACTGCGTTTTGGAGGGAAAAACACGAGCAGGTGAATAAACGCAGAGCAATGATACTAGCCCCCCTCCCCTCAAAATTAGGCTCTGTGAGGCCTGTGCAACTAGAAAGGCATGGCCAGCATCCCCAGTAACAACCTGCCACCTTCGTGAACGAATCCACCAGCCACAACAGCAGAGCGAAGAAGGAATCTGGTCGAGCAGGAATGCGCGGGAGGTAAGTTTACTTAAGCGCAGGAACAGCTCTGGGCTGTGTTCTCGGGCCTTTTGCTGAATGTCTGCGGAAGTAAATCTAATAATCTCCACAACAGGAGGAAAGCGATTGACCCACACCAGTTCCACCCCACCCCCACCCAACCACCCGCTTAATCACCAACGAAAGGGGCGCACCTTGTGAACTCTCCTGTCTGGCTTTCAGACCGTGAGAAAAAACGTGAGGGGGGGGGGGGAAAGAACAACTATCAGTCACTTTTAAAAATAAAACAAACAAAAAAAAACGTACATATTCTTAGCCGGGGAGATGGGAGAAATGGCAGCTTTGATGCTGATTGGCAGCGGTCGGAGAAGCGACTCTGGGGCAGAGTGACGAGGAGAGTCTCTCAGCTTCCCTGTCCTCCGAAACGAGGTCGGAAGACCATTCTGGAATGAGGGCAGGCGGCCCCACTCTGGCTTTGGGGTCGCCCTGGGAGCAGGCAGAACGCATTATACAGGAAGCTTCGGTGACATCAGAATCAACCGGCAGAAGGGTCTTGTTAAAACGTCAAAAAAAAAGAGCACTATTAGGGCGCCCTTGCAGTAGCCGTCCCCTTGTGTCCACGGCTGCCGTCCGTAAATTGGCAGCTGGGACTCTTGCAGACCCCCATGAATATGTATCGCAAATCCCTCCTGAGGGGGTCGGAGCGGGCAGAGCAGTACAGGTTCGGATAACAAATGCAATTTGATACAGCACTCGTGTCGAGGTTTTGTTTTGTTTTTTTCTTCTTTTTTTTTTTTTTCCTTTTGTTTTTATAGAACCGCTACTGGTTCGCCAGAAAACCTGATCGCCGGGGCCCAGCGCGGCCGCTCAATCCTCCCCTCTATCTTTGGCTCCGTCCCACGGAAACGGAGACACGCCGTAATTACTGAAGATAAGCATCCCGTTCAGGGATAAGGAGTTCCGCCAGTCCCTCCCCTGCAACAGATTTTTTTTTTTTATTGAGTATGTCATACTAGCAAAAACAAAAGCTTAAAAGATTAAAAACGGAAAGTGTTACTAGAGCAAGTGCCAGTGCACCGGTGCAAAGCCTGAAGAGACAAGGCTGATTGTTCTGGAGAAAATGCCTGTCTGCACCGTCGCCGGTGTCGCACATGCGCCTCATTCGGTCTTCGTAAAAACAGTTAGCGACGTTCTACCCCGGATTTCTTCAGTGCCGGTATTCTGACTCGGCTTAAAAACGTACTTTTCTCGGCCTAAGAGAGCCGAAACGTTTGCCCCAGTCACTTTTTGAGGCTCGAGCGTAATCAGGAGCATCGTTTAAACCGTGCAGCCGCACCGTTTAACCGTCATTGCCAACCTGCGCGGGACGTTCGCACGCAGGTGCCGTACTGGACTGGGAGAGCACATCTGTTGACAGGCGAGGGCTGGGGGATTTCATGAATGTGCGAACTGCAAGGTTTTTAATAACTGTTGCCCGCATCAGCATGTCAGCACTATGTTTCTCTATGCAAATCCACTGCGGTTTGCCCTCTGAATTTATGGTCGTGTAAATGTTAGATCACAACTTCAAATACTACTCACGCCTGGACAAACTACGTAAAATGATTCCTAATGTTGACAGTAACCGGCTGAAAAGGCATAACATCCTCAGAGATATCCAAGACCTCCTGTCTCATAGCCAGTATGAACTTTAAATTTTTCCTTGCATGCAAACACCCTGTTCTCTCCCTCTGTCTGACACCCCCTCAGGGAGGGGAGTGCATTGTTTACCTACATTTTTTATATATATATACACAGGTGCATGTTTGTGACTGGGTAGCATAGTAGCCTCACACCTCCTGGAAGAGGGTTCAAATCCCGCCCCCAGCTCTGTGTGTGTGACATTTGCCTGTCTGCCACCTGTTTGTGTGCTGTTTCCTAGGTGTGTAGGATCTCTGCCCCATCTTGCCTCCACAAGCTTTCTGACGGTGTCTCCTGTATTGTCCTGCCTCCCTGTTTTTCCGGGACAGACACCAAGGTCGCCGTCATCCATTGGATCAATAGATATGCATGCATATAAGAGATAGGACATCTTCATTTTTATTATAAAAACATGCAAAGCAACACCGTGTGGCAACACGTGAATAAAAGCAGCAGTCTTGGCGAGAAATCATTCTACTCACTGTTATTTACTGTTCATTTGCATTCCTGCCCATTGTGTCTTTTCAATTATCATCTTTGCATAGAATGAATAATGAACAGGACGGGTGAATTAAAACAATGAAAATTACCACTGAAACTGGCAGCAAGCACATTCAGCAGGTGACAGTGAGGGTTGGGATAATCACAGCGGTAATGGGCAGGATGATCGTTTTGTAAACGATTGTAGTAACAAAGCAAAATAGGGCGTGAAATATGAACATGAGTGCCAACGTACAGAGTCACAGCTGGGCCATGAGGGCTGAGAACGGAGCTCTCGTGAGTGCAAAAATCACTGTTCCCTGGACCGCCAGACAGCACGGTCCATCATGCACAGGCAGATTGTACAGAGGCCCTAATCCATCCTGTCCAAATGATGTCTTCTTTGTTGTTGCGCGCTGCAGAGTAATTCAAACGGGCTTTGGTGCGGAATCCTGTCGATTGTACCCCCTTCTGTTTGCAAACAAAGGTGACGGAACTCGTGCAACCGCTACGGTCGCCGAGAGACGTAAATAGCATTGAAAAGACTGCGCCGGTGACAGGTTCACCTCAGTGAGTCACAAAGCGTAACCCCAGACTTCTCTATAGAGTCACGGCTCCGGCGAATCAGTCCGGCAAGTTTGGAAGTGTCACTTTTTTGTTTGTTTACTTTTTTTTATTTTTTTTAATTATTATTATTTTTTTTTGCCATTCCATTATCGTGGGCTGCTGACGCTCGGAAAAAGCAGAGCGTAGAGATGGCCGGGGGGGGACGGAAAGGTGGGGCGGATGGGGGTGAGCACGGCAGCCGGGTGTCGGGTACGGAGGCCGGGGGTTTCGAGCGTGTGGGCAGTGACCCCGGTGTCCGAATCGAGAGGGGGGGGGGGGGGCGCGATGCGCGGGGGGTGTACGTGGCTCTGACCGACAGGGTGTCCGCCC
>JAABNY020000064.1:1134916-1155161 GCA_015164015.2 Brevimyrus niger | reverse complement strand
GTCTTTCGGTTTTTACTGTTTGTTGGGTTGGGGCCCGCTCGCGCCGGGGGGGGGGGGGGGGGGGGGGGGGGGGGGGGGGGGGACTCACACGTAAACCTCCAGGAGCAAATTGGTTGTTGTCTGGGACTGGCACTGTCATACTTGATGTGTTTCGCCAGCGCAAAGACTCCGAGATAAACAGATCGGCAGACTTACAGCCGGGAAGCTTTTCCCGGGCACCCATCTGGATTCGCTAGGAAAATAAATGAATACATAAAAGGCTAGTCGCATATCCATTTCTTTTCTCTATTTTATTTATTTATTTTTTTTCTGGGACGGATTACGCAAGACGAGACCAAATCCATTCAATCCCCGCTTATGCTATCCCAGTCTTTCTCAACCGGGTTTCTCCTTATTTGGGCCCATCTTCGATGTCCCGGACGGCCAAAACGAAGCCCGCTTAGGCGATAGGCTTGGGGGTTGGGGGGTGGGGGGTGGTTCTGGCAGGCCGGCGTAGGCTCGGCTGCCTCTGATAGCAAGGCCCGGAGAATCTGGACTTATGAGCCTGTTGGCTGCTGACTTACAGCTGACAGAAATGGCCCGTTTTCCCTTGCAAATCAGGTGAATAATTTCGTAGCCCCCCTGCCATTGCTCTAGGCAGGAATAAAGTTGAAGAGCAGAAGTTGGGGGGGGGGGTGATGGGAGGGAATCCATGCCGGTTTAATAACGTTGATTGTTCTTAAAACTGATAGACAGTAACGAGGATTACAGGTAGAACCTCAGGATCTGTCTCATTATCTCCATACTCCTGGGCGATAGCGATTCCTAAAACCACTTGCAAACGGCCGAACGACACACAAGCACGCGAGTGGCAAACCAGGCGACCGTTCCAGAGCCCGGGCTGTCAAGACCTGGCACCCTGGGAACACGCTACGGGAGGAACACGAGCCTTATAATTTAATACTGCGGCTGCTAACTGACGCACTTAGCTAACTTTTCATGTTTAGCAAATAATAACCGGGCTCAAATAGCAGCGTCTTTATCGTGCGGAGGCTTGTCGGGACGCGTCGCACGGAGCTATGGCTGCACGGTGAAACACGGCGCGGCGGCGGTGAGCGGACAGCGGTAACTACAGCGATGGCTAAGGCCGCGTATTACCGCCGCATTCGTACAATAACCATAAAGAAAAAACACGTATCATGTGCTAAAGAACTGTTTATAAATACTCTTTAATTCCACTGCCATTTTTTAAATGTGAAGATTCCTCTGTAGGGAATATTATTGACGAATAAATGCCGTTAAACTGACTTATAATGTGTTTTTATTGTCAAAGATAACATAGTTTTATCTTTAATAATGTGACATAAATCCCACGTTCAGGGGTTTTTTAAACTCGGATACAGACAAGTAACATGGAAAAGCTGACTTCTTCACAATAGGTGGGAATTAATGGCTTTTTTGTCGCCACTAAACGTCCTCACCACACTTCTACAGCAACTGTTTACATTCTTCAGTTAAATGAGCACCTTGACATTTCATTCATAACATCCGCCTGCGAATAATCCTCCCAAACACAGCGTGTTTATTTTTATTCATTCCCATTTCATTACGTGGAGTTTCTCCTGTTTTTTAATCGATAATTTCACGCCCAGGCCCTTACACAATGACAAACACCTTGTTTTTCGACGATTCGATCATTTTTCAGTTGCTCGTCAAGTTCACAACATCAGATGCTTTTTATTCTGATTCGTGTTTACCAATCGAACCACAACCACCATCATCTCGGAGCTTCATCTATTTCAGTTTGCTCAGTAATGTACATAATCTCTTATTCAAGCCAGTAAAAACAATTGATTTCTAAAATTATTTTTAAATTTGAACTATGAAGCATGATATAATAAATTAAGAATTAGACATTTTAAGAAGGAATTTGTTTGCGAGCTGAGTGATCGTACACTTCACATCGCCTTCTGTGCCTTTATGCTTTTTTTGTTTGTTTTTTTTTTGGCAAATGTGGCGGATTCGGCAGAAACGGCGTATAGGCCCGTTCTCGGGGTCCGCGGCTCGAGCGTGGAAGCACTACTGCCCGTGGCCAGCCGATTGGATTTCGTGACAAATTGACCCTGCGGATTCTTCTCAGGAGGACGGCCGTAATTCACAGGTGTCGGGGGGGGGGCGGCGGCGTAGAAACGCCGACAATTAATCATGCAACCTACAGAGGCTTTTCAGAGCCGTGCATCTAATGTGTACAAGCTGGGGCCAAGGTATTAATGGAACCAAATGGTTCTTTTTTTAAAAGGGGGGGGGGGGCGGTGTGCGGACTAGTCAGTTCTGGCAGAATCTTTGCGTTTTTATAAATTGTGAGATTTTGTGAGGTGCAAAGAACAGCTTTGATGCCACAGTATATCTTGCGGAGCTTTGGGGCTCCGGGACGCCGTTGAGATTCAGAATGTAATGTCTAATTTTAGGGCCGGCTTATGGAAATCAGACTTTATAAACCGGCGGCCCAAACTGCAGAGGTTTTAGCAGCTCTTTTGTGCAGGTAACCGTAACTCACACCCAAGAGTCATTCAGCCAAAGCGGACAGAGGACCAGTTCCATTTTAGACGCCGGACCGAGGGACCAAGAGGAGAGAAAGATGGACGTATATATATATATATATATATATTTTGGTCGGTTAAATTATCTCCGGAGGTTTTCAGACTGGCATTCTCCATTCCGCCGGCTGAATCGTCTGTGCGTTTTTACATCCCGCACGCTTTAGAAACTTTCATTGAAGCAGCTGGGTTCCTCTCAAAACCTGACCTTGGCAGCCCTTAGATGATTCCTGGTTCAGGTTATGCCAGCAGTCACCCCGCAAAGCTGATTCGCTGTCCCGCATTCTGCCGATGCCGTCCGGCGAGAGGGTGGAACTGTACGCGGAGAACCCCTTTGACCGTCCTTCATAATCTGCGGTCAGAGTTAGGCATCCGAGATGAACGACCCTTGGTAGCTGCAGAATACTGAATGTCGACTTGCAGGCCATAAAAAGCCTTGTCTCCGAGGGCAAAGCGAGGCCTCAGCAATACCTTGTGATACACCTTGTTTCCAGAGGAAAAGGCAGGAATAAATCAGCAACTGAATAAAGAAAAGAAACATCCTTACGTTAGGCACATTTATGCATGGAAATTCTGCCAGCACATGGTTTTCCAATTACAATATAAATCCAAAATATGGAGGAGGGAGCCGACTTCGCGTATTAAATTTCGCCGGCGGAAAAATAAAAAAATCTTTTCTGTGCTCCGTACGCGGTCGAGCCGCTCTGACGAGACACGTATCTCAAAAGTGAAAAGTCTGTAACGTAAGATTGTTTTTTTAATATACGCATCACCCGCGATTAATTCCCTGTGTCTGTCATCGGTGCCATTTGTTTGAAACACGAGGACCGCGACCAGGCGGCCTCCCGCTCTCAGCTGCCGCGGCTTCTCACGGGCCCCAGAGCGCCTTCCCGTGCCCCGGCCCTCGTACATACGCCGAAAATCGGAAAATCGCAAGTTTTCATATTAAACAGGTAGCTAGAGCAATCAGCAGTGGCTCCTCCGGAACACATGAATTATTCCACACTATTTTTTTTAACTCCCCCCACCACCACCTCCTCAGAACGATTCCCGCGATCTGCATACGGCTATGCAATTACACGTTCCGGCTCAGTCTGAGCTGAACGGCGAGACATAATGCCAGAAGACGGGAGAAGAGCAGGGCCTGAAACATGATGCTGAAATCACGCCAGCACCTGAAAACTGTGCCCTTCACATCCATGCTTTTTTTTTCTTCTTTTTTTTTTTTTTACATGGCGTGACATATCTCCATGTCACGCTTCTCAGTTGTGTCAAGACGTCTTGGATATGCACCGAGGGGCTGAGCATTAAGAGCCACGGATACTCTTAGAACGTCCTCGACAAAACGGTAACGGTAAGATGCTAATTTAATGTTAATTTCTCAGCATTCGGCTGCTTCAGTCAGTGATGAGATCTTGTGTGCAGACAGCCAGGCCTCTGCTTCAAAGCACTTCAAAGTGATCGATAGCCTCTTACCCACAATGCCCTGCCGCTTCAGCTAAAATGTCACACCGAACATTAGAACGTCCCCCCCAGACACTGCTTGTCATGATCTTTAGCGGGAGTCCGCCTCGTTGCTCAGACGATGCCGAGGGCTCTCCACAGTACAAAGCATGCTGGGACAGGGGCCAAGAACACGTTGGCGTGTCACCACAGAAACCCACCCCCCCCCCCCCCCCCACTGACCAATAGCCCCGCCGGCCGGTAGCGGTACTGAAAGACGGCCCAGTCGCTAAAACCAGCCCCGCGGTTTCCCCCCCCCCCCCCCACAGACACCGCGGCTGACTTTTCATCACCATGAGCTGCCGTGGCTATGAGACAGCAGGGGGGGGGGGGGTGAGTAGGAGATGGATCGAGAGAGAGAGAGAGCGAGCCTGATTTATTAAAAACACTTTGGAGACACGCTGTATCGGGCCAGGAGGTGGAATTCCCACCCCCCCCCCCCCCAGCCCAACACCGTGGACCACGGGGGGGGGAATCCAGCTGTGTTTACCTGACCTCTGAACGCGGGGGCTCCGAGCTGGTCGAAGGTCCTGAACTTGGCTGGAAGAGTCACGCCACAACCTTGCACTGCTATGGCAGCCTGGCCCACGAGCTGAACGCCATGTCTTGGGGGGGGTGGGGGGGTCATCATCTCAGATACCCACATATTAATAACGTCTATCTGTGACTTCATTAAAAAGCCATTTGCCTGCAAAACACAAACTAGTTCCTCACAAGTGCTGCTTCAGTAACTTTCCCCCTAAACTTTTTTTGTGTGTGTGGGGGGGTGGGATTATTCTGGTGCTGATGTTTAGCTTCGGACTTTCCCAGATGAACTTCGGTACTTGACACATTTTTTAATTACACGTCGTGCCTTCACGCTTGAGCGGAATCGGCTGCTTTTTACGTTTAAGCGTAAGGAAAGTCCTAGATCCTCTGTTGCCGCGGTAGATGCTGAACTGCGATTTCGAGCCGCATTTACAAATGATACTGAGGGAGGAGGCAAGAGATAGAGACCTATCCTCCCCACCCCACACCACAGCCACTTTGGCCTGAAATATATACCTCGGAAAACCGGCCAATGGCGCGATTCTGTCACACGGCAAGTCTGCGGGGATGTGATATTAATCCGAAGTGGGTGAAGGACCTTTGCGCCAATAAAACTGGATCCTGTGTTAAATGGAAACACTGGAAGTTCTGACAGCTCGTGGTAAAATTTACAACATATATAAAATATATATTTTGAACATGCATAATGACAAATATACACCTTAGTACTAGCAAGCTAAAATTGTAAATATTTGAAAATTCTGAAAAATAAATGACATATAAGAATTAATGATCAGCTCTTTAACTTGCATTGAAATTATTAATACATAATCATAATTTCAACACAATTTCTTAACTAGCCAGCATACAAATTAAGGACACGTTGAAAATGAAATAGTGAATAAATAGAAAAAGTAACATGGAATGGAACCGTTCATATTTTTAAATGTCCTTTAAGCGTCATACAGAAGTTTTAGGAATACACATCAGCAATAAGCCATTAAGACGCTGTTGAAATGGTATGTGGATTAATGTCACTGTTCCATCTATGAGTGGCAGTCAGGTGACCTGCCCTGTGTTTGACATCACTGCCCCCACCAAGAGGGGAACCGCGCCCATCTCAAACCCGCAGTGTCACCTTCCCCGCTGGTGCCGCGTCACCACATATCAAAGGAATATCACGCCACTCTCTCTCACCTCTTGTCAAATCACTAAATGGTCACATGACCAGTTTGGCGAGTCGGCGTGCGCGTGCCGCTGGTGCATGTCACATGACGCATGTCACACGGGAAGCCGTGCCGTTGCCTCGGCAGACATCAATGGTACGTCGGCCGCGTCCCTACATCGTTTATCCCCTTGTACATCCGTCCGCCCATCCATCCATCCTTCCATCCATCCATCAATCCATCTATTCAACCGTCTATGTCAAAAGAAATGCTTAACCAGTCGCTTTAGCGAGCCCCGGAGGCAAAATTTGCTCGGTACGAGGCGGGGGACATGATAGATGAGATACAGGTTTTAGTGGAACAGAAATCGAAGGGATTCTATATCAGGCTTTTCTACTTGTCATGCACACGATAGGCCTCCTACACAATAGGATGTGAACAATACGTGTGCATTTAGATATTCACCAGGAGAGTGATTCACAATCAGGTGGTCCAACAGTCCACGCAACATTTCACACAAAGAAGCCATTTACACATTCGCACTTTCAAACACCAACCCCAACAAACTGGAAAGACGAGCGAATGGATTTTCTTTTTACCGGTTCCCATAATGATCTGAGTACGTCTAGGCTGACGACTGAAAAAAAAAAAACCGCCAGATCCTCTGGATAACCTTTGACTGCTTGGCGCTCGAACATTTTCCCATTCCCCCCCACCCCTCTCACTTTTGCGATTTCCACTGGCTTTCCGGGGGCTTCGGACTGAAAACACGTGGCGGAACACTTAACCGACACGGCGACGTCAGGTGTAGGCATCTGGCGACAAAAGGTCCCGTCGCGATTAAAATTTACGATTTGTGCGTCGAAAAACCTTCTCCGCATCCAGCTGCCGCCGAGTGCTATGGGTCCCAAACATCTGCTGAGCTGCTCCTAAAATTTAGTCACTTTCTGCCTTAACAGTCCTCTGCTTGGGTTCATGATATTCATGCACTAATAGGATGTTTTTTTTTTCTTCTTTGATTCACCTTCACTGAACTTTTGCTGACACGGGAGTGGAAAACCTTCAATCCCCGGTTATCCTGAATACTCCGTGATATTTAAATACACACCCACGGAGAGTACGCCCGGGGGGGTGGGGGGGGGGGAATGGGGGGGAACACTGCTGTCTGGAAGCTGAAAAGGGCCAACGTCTTTAACTTCGAAGGCTGTTTAGATGCCATCTTATCTTTACATGTGCATTCCCGGTGCGTGTGTGTGTGTTTATGTGTGTGTGGGAGGTATCATTACGCACACACACACACGCACAAGGCACACACCAGCACTGGTGGTCCGTCAGAACAAACTCCGCACGCGTTTGTTTTCGTAAAAGGGTGGAGGGCGTGTATAGAGGGACAAAAGCCCTTAACTAAGTAGGCAAACAAAGCATTGTGTTTGGACACAGTGCCGAGGACGGCCTCGGGGTCTGCAAGAACCGTCAGTCATCGCTCTCAGCAGTCATCCGTCTCGTCTCAGCAGACTCCTGCACCCAGGCACCATGCGTAGACTCCCGGCCCAAATACACTACTCCGTTCAGCGGGTCTAATGGCAAGATTGCGTCACACAAGCTTGGAAGCACCTGGGTGGAACAGCGCCCCCTAGATCACCACCTTATCAACTTAACAAGCTTGACAGCTTAAACAACATAAAATGACCCTCCCCCCTCCCTCCCCGAAACATAATTTGGTATGCTTGGGTAGGAAGCTGACTTCCCCCAAAATGCAGCTCCAAAACTGGGGTGCACTTTTTCGCATGAGATGGGGACATCTTCGGTTGAGGCTAACCAGAGGCACGGAGGCTCTCCTACTCCATCCCAGCCAGGCCTGGGCACCCCTGGGGGGGGGGGGGGGTGTAGGCCCTTTCTAGGCGCCGTCTTTCTGCTCTTCCTTCTGTCCTCCTCCCTTTTCTCCACTTTTATTGGCCTCTCATTTACTCGGCGTTGGGGTGATTTTTATCAGAAGCCAGAAGGCCGCAGGACCGCGACGGCAATAAAGTGACCTCGCGCTAAAGACCCCGGCAGCAGCTTTACGGGCACAGATACCGCTTTTATCTGACATCCGAGATAAAAGCGACCACGCTCTTGCCTGCTCGCTCGCTCCTCCAGCTCTCTCCCGTTTCACATTCCCAGATCTGCAGCATGTGGAATTCCCAGGCCAGACAATAAATCGCTCTCCGTCCACCATGTTTTCCCTGAAAGTCCCCCCACCAGCAGCAGGAAAACGTCAGTTTCACGTACTTTTAACAAAAAAAATGCAAAGAGGAGAGTCGAGTGCATTTTCTACCCAAAAAAGGACCACCAGCAAGTCCGAAAGGCATCACAGTGAACCACAAGTTGCCCATTTGTTGTTGTTGCACTTACAGGTCATCAATCACCTGTCAGATGTATTTTACACCTATGTATATATTTCACTCTCTGTAAATAAACCTGCTGAGGCAAATCTCAAAAAGAGAATTATGGGAAATCATGCCGAGGCCAAGAATGCACTGTGTCTCTATCAGCGTTGTACCTGGGATATTAAACAAGCATAAAATATTTTGGCCTCCAAGCGCGACCTTTCTTGCCTTTGCCAGCTGAATCGTTTGGAAAGGCAGTGGGAGGCAGTTGCAAATGAAACCCAAATTAGCTACTGCTTCCTGGTCTATATTCTCATGTGCGGAGATCGCTTGAGATTTGAGAAGATTAGCGGGTGCCCTTCAAAGTGGGCTTCCCTTCCCAGCGGCCCAGAATGAGGTCATCCACACTTAAACTGCCAGCCGTAAGCTGCTCGGCGCCGAGGAAGCCGTATGCTAGGTCAGCTGCCAGTGCGAGGAAATGCTTCCAACATGCTGGTGTCTTCATCCACGGTGGCCATCCATTCCCACGGCGTTCCAGAGACATGTCACCCACGCTAACTGCTAACCCACCGTCGGACCAGCGATTTTCAGTGGTCCCTAAATCATTCGTCTCTCAGCTATCGCATGCCAGGCACCCCTAACTTCTGGGGGAAGGTCCCACCCAAAATGGCATCTCCACACTTTCTGAAATAGCTTCCTGAACCTGGCAGGTATGACATGAGCTTCCTCAGGTGTCTCAACTCCACAGGGGCCCCATATATTCTAAATGAGAAGACTTAAATCAGTCGGAAAACATACAGAATGCACAACCTAGTAACTCACTGGAAGACGTTTAGGTCGCTCACTGCTGCGCTGGACAAAATCCAAAACATAATCATCAAAGTATTGGCCGCCTGGTACTTTAGAAACCGTTTGGTGTCCTCCCCACCCCCCACCCTCTAGCACAACGTCCACCTTAATGGAGGAGTAACGATCAAAACCGCCAGCTATGGAAGCTGCTTCAGAACAATAATATAATAATAACAGGCGTGGGGGAGGGGTGTGTAGGGGGGGGGCGGAGAAAAGAGAAAAGTGGGCGGGGCTAAGCTCTCAGAGAAAAGCCTGCCATAAATCTGTGGCCTGGAGCGGCTGAGCCGAGAGGCCAGGGAAGTCAGAAAGCAGATGTCAGGCTGTCAGGAGTGTCGAGCTCCCAGAATGCTCTGGTGCCATGTACCCGAACGCTGACCACCTCCCGGGGGACCAGGATCCAGTCCTGCACTACACTGACTGGGGGAGGACCATATAACCACCAAGGGTATGCTGAAACAAGAATATCAGAGGAAAGCCACACGGCAATGGCATCCTACTCAGTTCGACGGCTGCTGGGTTCGAAGCCTAGAAGAAGTGCCACTGACCTCACAGCATTACACGTGACAAACCCATGACACCACGTGACGGGCTGGTCCCCAAAAGCGAGGGAATTCTGCATTTCAAAATCTCACAAAGTAGCTAACAAAATAGCTGCAGTGATTTACCGGCAAAGACTCTGTCTAGCTAGCAGTGAATAAAGTGGGCCGGGCATCAGTCGCGTTCAGAGTGAGGCCGCCACGGAACACGGCCAGCAGCCCCTCGCGTTTTCACATCACGCTACGCCTGTAATCATTTTCTCGAGTCCTTCCGCCAGCCCGGCTGCTTAACAGCTTTCATAATCACGTCGGCTGCATTGCTCAATGTCCATACTCCCAGCTGGATTAACACATGCCATTGTAAACAATCACATACACACAAGCACATGCCCACGTCGGGGGAGCAGTGTGTAGCTCAACGGGTTAGTCTCCTGTGTCAATAAGCAGAAGGTTGCAGAATCAAATCCCGTCTCATCCTTGGCAAAACAGCCGCATGTCCATTGGATAAGACTCCTAACGCGTGGCAACGGTATATAGAGCTACTATAGCTCAACAAGTACAGCGCTGGACTAACAACACGAACGTCATGGGTTCTAATCCCAGGGGGCACACATAAATCGTAAGTCACTTTGTATACAAGTATCAGGTAAACGGCAAATAAAGCTTAAGTTCATTTTCATTTCAAATGTAAATGTGCCGGAACACAGGCAGAGCCTGTGCTCACCCATGTGTCAGAACAGACGATCTGGTCTGTCGCAGCCTCCCCCGCCAGAACGAGTCACCTGCGCTATCTATTTACACAGTGACAAAGCTGCACCCCCAGGGAAAGCACCATGCACACCACCACGGCTTAATTACGACGTTTACTGGGTAATAATGACATGGGAGTAGTCATTACGGAGCGTGTTTGTGCCGCGGCGGCCAGCACGGTTCATTCATGCCAGATCGGCAGAGAAAAGCCTGTATCTACATGCACAGGTTACCACGGCAGCAAGACAGCATGACGGCTTACCATTAAAGCCTAAACTGTGTTTTGTAAACTGTTATAATGTGGTGTGTGTAGCTTATTATTATTATGATTACTGTTATGATTATGATTGGTATTGTTACATTGTCGCTAACTGCGACCCTTAGTAGGAGATGCTATGGGAAAAAGATGATGTCACTCTGAGACTGCCTGTGCAGTGAATGCTGTGAACTGCCAGGCACTGCCGAGAGCACCTGTGCAGTGAAATGCCAGGGACTCCCGAGAGTGCCTGTCCAGTGACATGTTCTACACTCCTGAGAGTGCCTGTCCAGTGACATGTACTACTCTCCTGAGAGCGCCTGTGCAGTGAAATGCCAGGCACTCCCAGAAGTGCCTGTGCAATGACGTGCTGTACACTCCCAAAACTCTGTGCAGTTACATGCTCTACACTTCCAAGAGCACCTGTACAGTGACATGTTCTACACTCCCGAGAGCGCCTGTGCAGTGACATATTCTACACTCCCAAGACTGCCTGTGCAGTTACATGGTCTACACTCCCAAGACTGCCTGTGCAGTTACATGGTCTACACTCCCAAGAGTGCCTGTGCAGTATGTCTATACCACAAAAAATCTGTTATGTTCCAGTGCCTAGCATGACATTTCTTTGTTGCTATATAACATTTCATTTGTTATTGTAAATTAAAAGTGTATTTCTTGCTGCTCGCCTCTATATAAGACTCAGCGGAGGTCATCTTCTGAAATGTAACTGACCTGACCAGAGAAGACCTGAAACTGAGCTACTGAAACCCCCCCCACAGACCGCCAGAATGGGAGGGGGCCTTTTTCAGCCCCAGAGGTCCCTGTCTTTTACTTTTCTTCATAAAAAGTTACTGGCCAGCCATAAAGGGGGAACAGGGACATAACCTTAAATCTATTTTGCTGTTCCTTTCACTGCTATAAAGCAGGGGCATTTAGTGAAATGGTAGCTAGCCCCCCCCCACAGCCAACCCCCCCCACCCCACCCTGAACACACATACTCACATAATGTAAGTAACAAAACAAGAATAATTCAAATCATTCTTTCATTTGGGATGTGTACACCTGTATTGGTGGAATTTTCTGATCTTATTGTGCTAAACACAGGCAGCAACATCTTCCGCATGAACGGTCTGTAAATAGCTGTTTTTTTCATGCCAGTCTAAATACCTTAAGATGTAATGTCTCCGAGGTCAGACATAACTCCGGCAAAATACGATGAGTTAACGCTATTCGTAATGCAGGAGTGGTTGTCATAAATATGTGGCTTCTATGCTGCCCAATACCTGTATTACGAAAACAATTTATTACTGTATGGTTGTTTTTGCCTCGGACGTAAGTTAGTTTATTACTATCGACGGTACTGCAGAAAGGAAAAATACGTGGAAGCGGAATGAAAGCAATCCATTTAACTGTAAATAAATATTATGCCATATATGTAGAACTTCTGGAAAAAAAAGTTATATAATCATATATATAGTTTAAAAATGAAACTATTCTAAGACCATCAAAAATTTCTTCACTAAAAAACCAATTAATTACTGTGAAAAACGAATCATTAGCATTAAGAACAAAATAAACTTTTCATTTTAAATAATTAAAACTATTTTTCTGATGTATATAATACAAATTAAAAATAATAATAAAAAACATGTAACGTAACAGTTCCGAATGGTTTAATTTTAAAACATGAGGATATTCAGTTCATGAAATCCAGCAACTGCGACTTAACTGAATTACTGTTTTTAAGCGATGGGCTGTGAAATTAATGTAATAGTGTTCTGCCATTCTTGACGAAGTATAAATGTATTCTTATTGTTTAAATGAGTGATAAATATAGTCGCTGAAGTAAAATGACCATTTGAAGGTCATTTGACGAGAAGATGATTAAGACAATATATTAATTCTAATATTTCATGTCTTAAGGAAACTATGTTTGTTCAAAAATCGTCTATATTTAGAATGTAGCATTTCTTCATCTTATTTTTCTTTCATCCAATGCTGATTTTATTAGATGTAAACATTTACATGTCAATTCAAAATAAGTTCCGTGGTTTTATATAACTTACTTGGAAAGTTTTGTGTTGTGCGGCCACGATAAATCGTGCATATTGTTTTATATGGTGTTTGTCTAAATAAATATATAAATAAAATATATTAATAAAAACCGAAAAGTAACTGTTTTGAGCACTGAAACTGGCGTTTAAATTCCCCATAATACACTTTTGAAATTCCCCAATTTTTCTCTCATGGATTATATTCTATTAATTTAACAATATATTTATTAGGGAATGGCTATAATACAGACATCTATAATACAGACATCTTATCGTCAGTGTTCCATACACGTTTTATTCATGTGATTTAATATGATACTGCATTTATGCAGCCTACATTTACGAAACAAATTATCATATCTCATGAACAGTTTGAGCAATATAAGGGGAGCATTCGATTTTGTAGTCCTTATAACAGATGCATTTTCGCTTTTTAAAAGACGACTGGATTTGCTGAAAGATTTGCAAACTTTAATTCATTCATTATTATTTTACCTTTTACCGCTCACATTTTTGCCTTTTTAAATGTGTTCTAACATTAAATACGTGGTCACTTTTTTAGAAGTGTTATCTCAAATGCATAAAGAGTGTTCCGATTCAACGGGCTGAGTCGGTCAGTGACTGATATTGCGGTTGTTCCAGCTCTTGTTTCAGTAATTGATAATGAAACAGTTATTTTTTTACCTCTCAATTCATGCGCAACGGGTGAATAAAGCGTAACATTCAATGGATGCAGAACAGATACACTGATATGAGACTTAGACCAGAAGACATAGTATTTTCATATCAATAAAGCGGATCAAACGTGACACATGATATATTTTGTAAACTATAATTAGAAGTACGTTATAAAATGAACCTGTTATATGTTATATATGTATGTACATATACAATGTTATGTAACTTGAATTCATAGGGAAATCAAGGTTACACAAAAATACCTTAGGATATTTGTATAGATGAACACTAAAAAAAATATATGATGAAATGAACACATTCGTGTATGTGGGCGCTTAGTAACCCCGTTTAAGTAATATTTTCATATGCGTTCATCAGCTATTATTCTGACACTTTAATGTGTAACGTCCATTAAATACAAATAACCTCAAATATAGTCTGTAGATAGACTGAATTTTCCATAAGCCGAACTATGCATGAGAATCTGTGCAAAAAATGTATATGCATATGCGTGTGTGTCTGTGTGTGTTTATACAAAATACTTTTTTCTGTAGCTATATTAGATGCTAGTATTATATAGAGTTTTAGTTTAATAGTGAAAGCAACCTTCAAAATGTCCATAGCCTTTAAAATGATACTTGTTGGAACCTAGACTTGCCACATATTACCAGCCGGTAACGGGGACGCAGAAGGGAATTGCCCGCGTGACGTCACTGGAGCGCGAGAGGCAGCTTGTAAAGAAAACCCCGTACAGCACTGGCGCTGCATTAAAGAGCATAGATCAGTCCGGCACGTATCTGCGCGTCACTGGATCTATTTAACACCTGCATGGGGAAAGCAAATTTCTAAAATCAATTCTCTGTGGTGGGAACTAACGGGTAAGTTGCCCATATATTTAAACGCCGTAGAAAATCTAACGAATTTAAGGTGATAATTCAGCTGGTGTCGTTCAGGCTGGGCGCAGAGGTAACGACTGCCATAAGTTAAGGCTTGAATACCATATTGACATCATTTTGACTGAAAATGTATTAGATTTGAAATATGGGCATCAGATAACTTTATCCATATATCAGATTGTCCTGGCGCGGCAATTTCATGGCTTGATATTTGCCTTAGTATCAAAGTCAACCTCGAGGAAAGTGAAGAGTCCGCGAAGGACTCCGGTTAAGTAAATCTTTTCTTGCACAAAAGATCGTGCTTCTTTAGAACATTGAGAGATGGATTAGTGAGAATATAGGTAATTAACTCGATAATGTTCTTCATTATAAAAGACACCTTCGACTACAGTTTATGTTTTATTCCATATCTGTTGATGTCTTAGTTAAGCCCCGGCGCTAAGTAAACTAGACAACAGAGGATCAACGTGCGAACTGAAATTCTCGTTTTGTCGCAACCAAGATGTCATTTTATGGCAAAGAACAGTAACGTCTTTCGTAATTTTTAGTAATTCTGATAATGAATTTCAGAAAGGTCTTAGAAATAACGCGGAAAACAAGACAACAAATCGCGTCGCGCCTTTGTTTGGTTGCTGTAAAACAATCCATTGTAAATTCATTTTTTAAAATAGTACATTTATTTTTAAAACCGTAACGTGTTCCGGCCCACTACTTACGAGTGTATTCTATTTAGATTATATGTACAGTCGTCGTTATTAATACAGACATCTGAAACTTGCTTTGGTAAATGAGAGTTTTTAAATATATAAATGTAAATGCGACCAGAAATGCATGTGTCTTTTGTCTATCTTTAAGGCCCACTAAACCATATTTGATGTCAAAAGTCAAGTGTCAGAAGTAGATGAAACAGATTCAAAGAGCGTTTTGTGTTTATACAGCAGCTGCGCGGGTGTATGCGCGTGTGTGTGATTGAAGCAGGGAGCAGGAGCGTAGAGTCGCGATTTATTGTCGACATTAAACAAGCACAGGGATTCCTACAGATAAGAGAAGTTGCGTGAATATGTTGCGAAAAGATAAACAGGCAAGGCTTATATTATCTGCATTTAAACTTAAGAAACCCCATACCAAACCGACTAATTCGCTGGGGTAAAATCAGGAAGTAATCACACTAAGAGTGTAATTTATCCTTTTTTCAAAATTAATATTTAGCTGGAAAGTTTCTAACTATTGATTCATACGCCAATTATAGCACATTATTGGATTTTTTTAGATACAATGGAAAAAAAACATCTATACTCAAATAGACGCATCTTAATATATGAATCTTTGTTGTGTTTATTTTCTTACATTTCAACGCTGTCTTTGTGATTCAAAATAACGACAGGAGCTGATACCGAAGGCGTGTAAGCGATGCGATGTTGATGGCAAATTTTGACTGATGTTATTCTGTGTTACAGGAATTTGGAATGGAACTAAATTTGTCTAAGAATATAATCTCTTGCGGGGATCCAGGTATTACAGCATGTTTAACTGTTATTTTATATCATTTTATTACACACTAATGCACCACGCAACCGAAATATATACCCTCTTTCAGATGCAGGCGTCGACGGTGTGGTCTTTTTGATTGTTGTGCACCTTCACCATTTGCCATGCAGAAGGCCGCAAATAAAAAATAATCACGACTTCTTTAGTATTCGTAGTCTGATCAGCTGTTAAACACGTATCTTTAGTGCTTTACTAAATGTGTTGACATCATTATGTTTAAGTTAAATGTAGGCCTATTATAAATGCCAGTCTGGTAGCATAATGCTATTCAGTTTTAGACATGTTTTCCCATTGTGTTCTGCCGTTGCTGATACGTTGTTCGTGTGTTTTCCCGTCTGTTTAAGTTCTTTGCCTAAAACTTTAACATTTCTAGCACGAATGAGTGATCTGTCGCTACGCTAAGTTGGAAAAGTTCCTATCTTAGGCAAACAGTACAATCTTCGCCTAATAACTGGGTTGTATTGGTCGGATACGTCTGTAACATGTAGACCTACTTTCCAACGGCTTGTATGTCCCATATTTCGGCCTTCACCGTATTACAAGTTCTGAGGTGTATCAGACGTATCAGAGAGGTCCTGGCGCCCAAAGATACAGGAATCTTAAGCAGAACTTGAAAGCATTAAACTGAAGCCGGCTACCGACCATCTGGAATTACGCTCGGGTTGTGGGGCATGTTTGTTTGATTTTATTTCCAGCACAAATACGCTAGTTATTGTTAGTTTGTTTTTAGCTAAAGACTGGAAAGGGAATAAGGGGGGATCAAGAAAAGTTTAATGAAATAAAATCGCATGCGACGCCATGTGTGATCCTAACAAAAAACAACGTGAGTTGTTTAATTTCATACGCAACATGTTTATTGACATTAAATCTCGAACAGCATCATCTTTTCCTAAACCAAATGCTGGTTCTCTGCAATGCGATCCGTCCATCTGAAAAACTAACCACATTAAATAAAACCCGCTTTTACAAGGTCCGGCCAAAACGTTTGTGAATTCCCTTGGTATAAAGATATGTAGATTTTCTGAGTTTTTTTCTGTTTTGACCTAATGGGACACGGGGGCAAGAACGGTAAACAGGTGAATAAATAATAGCTATTTTCTTGATTTCATAGCCTGCATAATGATGACTATAAACAGTGTCATCATTGACATACGTAATGGTGGTTGTCAAATGGCGGTGTAAGGAAAACTCATAAGTATGCGTTTTACTGTAAACCTTAAATATGGGCGACCACAGTAAATGAGCAAAGCATTTACAGAAAGGTTTATTTTTAAACGACCGAATAGAATTACAGGACTCTAAGCTAGTTAACATCTGTCAAGTTAACGCCACCTGCCAGATCTCTGCTGCTGTCGCAGCTGATCATAAGAACCGATCCGACCGCTATAATTAATTAACACGACCGTCGTAAAGGTTAGCAGAGATACAAGTGAGCGTCGGCTGCCGGAGCGGAGACAGTCAGACCGTCTTTATCACAACACAGAGGATCAAAGGCAAAGCTCCTTCTCTAGAAGGAACCGTATTATCGAAACCCATCTGCTGTTATTTGCTAATCTCTGTTATATGATGGGGTGACACTTTCATAATGAAATGTGTGGTATTTCATAATCTTACTTTAATCGTTTTAAACACATACGTGTTCCATTCCAAATTTTAATCACAGGAGCCAGTAGACTTCACAGGGTGTTGTTCCTGCACAAAGTAAAAGATATCACCCTTAGACTTGAATAAATGTATTGATACGGCTGACGTTTGCGTTTATTTACTTGGGCGCGTGCAGGAGTAGCAATTGAGCTATATTTTTGAAACCACAATTACAACTGGATGTGATTTTGTACAGTTATCTTTGAATATGGTGTCATGTCCTACTAGACCTGGAGACACTAAACACACAACAGTATTTTACTAGAGACATTTCAATAATAATTAAAAGAATATATTCAATCCCCTTTTTAGTATATAGATAAATTTCGGGACTGTAAACCTTTGGTGTGGAAGTATAAAAATCCTTCAAAAGCGATGGAATACGTAAATTCTGTGTATAAAAATATATTAGTATAATTAGTGTTACAAGCCAGATTTGCCAGTGATGTACTTCTATACATTTGACAATGCGGAGTTGTTCGTATTTTTCATAGACTATAAAATTGCAGGCCCATGCGTTAATTCGGAAAATTAAAACGTAGAACGTTAATGTAAAAATTCAACAGCGAAAGACGTGTAAATCAGGAATAAAAATGTCCTGTGGATGTTTTAATAGCATTTAGCGACTGGTTTGTTTGATCAAACTGACACAGAAAACATTGACAAATGGCAAAGTTCGATTATCAATAACTAAATTTATAATAATAAACTTACTTGTTTCGTTGTTTCTGTAGGACAGTTTAGAAAAGAATTTACCCCGAAAGCGCGTCTTACATGACGGAAATAATTTATTCTGTACTACGTAGACATGTTAATTAACCAATAATTAAATGAAATCTTTTGTGCGTTTCCTGAAGCTAATACGTTGGTCTTGTCAATTTTCTAATGATTTAATACATTTTGAAAGGTAACTGAAAAGTTATCTAAGGTAGGAGAATATTGTGGGGTCATGACCTTTACCTCAACCATGAGTGTCAGTGATGGCTAACGTGCTGAACCGTGGTTTTGCTTCAAGGTTTCTTTCTGGTTAAATAAAACTCAATGTCAAATGTTATCGCCGCAAAATCATCTCTAAGATGACACAACCAAATTATCTCACTGGTATTCAAAAACAACGGCACTATTTCTTTTATAAAACAAAAAATTAATCGAGTAGATGTTGATCGGCAGTATGTTTGTTATATATATATATATATATATTGCAATTAAGAATAGGCCTATAATAATAAAGAATAATTACTACATAGTGAATTATGTAGTTCATACGAGCACATTGCGCCAATTCAGAGGCCGTTGGTTCAAATCTCAAAAGATGCAAATAAATTACAACCGATCTCTCTACTTTAAGTCGCCTTGGATCGAAAAGTCGCGTAAAATCTACATGCATATAATAAATAATGAACGGCCTTGTCGTTTTGTAATTATGTCGAACATTGTTTTAATTTAATGTAAAATTCTCTGAAAGGCTGAGGAAAGGTCACTAAAAGTTAAAAATGGGTTTATAAAAAGAAGGACTGAAAATGGACTTCGCGGGATTTTGAATCCAATTTTATTAAAACAGTTCACTAAATATTCCTAGAATTTGACAAATACAGCTAACGTATATTGCAATAAAATGTGTTATTAAAGTACAGCTGGGAATGTATGGATTTTGTACCACAAGGGAAGCAGAATTGTGCGATTTTCGCGTAACGTGTACAAAAATTATCCCTAGTTTGGCGTTCTTTGATAATGACTACATTTTACAATGATCTCTCACCAGCAGGAGCCGCTGTTTCAAGTTAAGTTCAGTAAGGGAATATAAAAACGAATAATTCAGAGTTAAAGCGTAAAACTGCACCTTTATTTTTGTCTTTAGACATTCAGAACGCAGATCAGATTCAGGCAAATCTGGGTTTCTTTATTTACAGTTACTGACCTTAAGTATATAGTTATAATTCAAATGAAATTTTACATTGGCATTAAGTTGAGATTCTGTAAACTATACACTCACGGTTGTAATTTTGATTAAATAAATACCTTTTTGCTTTAAGTATTAATAAGTTTAACGTTCTTCCGGCTGGTAAGGTTGGTAAAGTGATTTGGGCTGTGGTTAAAATTAACGAAAGTATCCCAACTTCTGTATATGTAGGTGAAACAAAAACAACACCAATGTAACATTTGCGAAAAATTCGTTAAGTTTAATTCTTTTACAATCGGTATAAAAATACTATATAAATACAATATTCTACAACAACAGGCATGTTCCCAATGTATAGCTGTGAAATCCTGCACATAATTATTAGTGTCCACAATGTAAAATATTTAGGAAAATGGCTATTTTAAAATGATAAAAAAATGTGACAATTATAACAACATTTAAAATTGTAATTAAATTGAATCGAAGTTTTACTGTTCGACTCGCATGACTATTTAAGAAGCAATACTGGACTGTGAATATTAGCATAGTGGAGCAAAAGAGGCGCTGAAAGATTAATATTATTATTTTATTATTTCAAATATATATACCTACTAAAATCACTACTTTTATTAAGATAATTATTTGCGAAATTGTGGCAAGACATAAAGTTATTTCTAAACAAGTGGTTTCCTAAAAAGCTCAATTTTCTGAAGTGAACGAAATTCGCAGATATTGCCTGTTGGGGAGAAAATCTAAGTAGCATTCATTATGATTGCTCAGGCTGATGGACACATGATTGGCAGGTCACCTTTTACTACTGAAAACAATGGAAGGTATACCTCAATCTAATGCCCGTATACTGAGGGTGGGTGGGCGCCTGTGTCTGTGTGTGTGTGTGTGTGTGTGTGTGTGTGTGTGTGTGTGTGTGTGTGTGTGTGTGTGTGTGTGTATGTGTGTGGATGGGTGGGTCTCTGGTCTGCTGTCTTGTCATG
>JAABNY020000064.1:1121355-1134816 GCA_015164015.2 Brevimyrus niger | reverse complement strand
GTGTGTGTGTGTGTGTGTGTGTGTGTGTGTGTGTGTGTGTGTGTGTGTGTGTGTGTGTGTGTGTGTGTGTGTTTGTCGGAGAGCCAGGAAAGTGGTCAACCATTAAACATGGCCAGTTACAATTTATTACTGACCAATTATATTCTTAACTGTGATAGATAAAATATTATGCTAACTCGTCAACTGCAAGACGTCGTTTATTCGCCGTTTCACGAAATTGCACTAATGGATACAGACTACTTTTTCCAGGCAAGATTTTTTTTTCCCCCGTTCTCAGTCTAAACTAGGGTATAAATTACTGTATTTTACACGAAATGTTTTTACATCGAAACATAGCGAGGCAGGTCACGGCAAGTGTTTATTCAATTCAGCTCGTATCCGAATATACATTGTGTGCGTGTGTATACAAGCGCGCCCAGCTGCCCGTAGCACTTCGCTTAGGCTTATTTCAAACATGCCCGAATAAAAGGCCCATTTTCTTCGGGAGTTTCACAAGTAACGTAAAGCGGTTCTCGCTCTTGTGTTCCTCTGTGACAAATCCAAAAAGTGCTCTTGCCTGCAGACGGATTAGACTGATCGTAGTTTGTGGGTGGGACCCCCTCCTCTGCGATAGGGGAGGTTTAATAGGAAAAATGGGTGGATCTACTCGGGTTTTCCTGCTAGACAGCTTTAACTCTGAAGGGATGAGCCCATTCTCTCCGCAACACAAACTGGAAGTGTACTCGCCGTCATTGCTGTACGAATTAATTACGTTCGCCGGCGAAAGTCGGACGGAAATCGATGCGAAAATAAATTTCAAGTTGCCCTCGCTACAACGACCGTATTGGAGAAGATTTTTTTTAATCGCCTATTTTGATGAGTTTCTAAATTAAAAAAAGGAAGCTAGAATATTCACAGCGAGCCAACCTTTTAATGCAGCATCATCCTTTCATTAAGGTGGTATGAACTTGGACAGAATCTCCGAGGCTGTAAGACCCCAGCCGGCGCGCGACATGGCTTCCACCTTCCACTTGCCCAGGACTTCCAGCAGCAAACGCGAAACGTTAGATAACTCCAGCAGCGAATCGTCAGATACTGAAATTGCAGGTACGGTCATCATCGATTATTACTCCTTGTCGAATTTCTATGAATCCGCAATGCTGCTGAAATACTAACATATGTTATCTATGCATGCAGGACAGGTATGTCTCACACAAAAGTATCATTGTAGCCTATTATTAAGAGACCAGCAGTAAAGGGGCCTACTAATACAAAACAGGAGTAAATTTACAATGACTTGATTATTTGAATTAAAAAATATGTAATATTAAAAATATATACATTGAAAACATAAATAAAACATTATTTTTAAAACGTACAGAAAACGAACAATAAATGTTGCAAAATCGTGTCGTCATGGAATATTATTTTAAGTAGCATTTTCACAAGTGGAATTATGAGTAATGATAACACACATCGTTTGAAAATATGTACAAAATTTTGCAAAATGCACACTTAATTCAAACCAATCAAGTTATTTATGCAACGTAGACTTTCTGTTTAGGCACTTACGATTTTTTTTCTGTTTATCTGAATGGACTTTTGGAAAAATACAAAGCATTAAACAGCAAATGACAAGCAAAGTAACTTTAGTCATTGCTTAACTTACATGGTATCATGTGCGTTCTTTAAATTTTATATTGATATTTAAGAGGAAAATTAAAGTCAAAAACAACATTAGCGATGCTGTGTCCGAGGTCTGTAAATCTGTTTATATTTAAGAAACTGTCACAATCTCACCGTGTTTTGCAACACGGTTATGTTGAATTGTTTTTATTGTCCCCCTATGTTATTTTCTTAATGGCGTATTTTGCATGTTTGCCTGCTATGCAAGAAATCGCAACCCTGGTATTTAATAAAATGGAAACAGTCATTTTGACCGCTGCTCAGAATATAGGCCTACATTTTGCAGTACAGTGTAGTCACTTCTCATTAAAGGTACGATTATATATGAGAAATGTAATCGGAGTGAAATAAAGAGCGAGTGTGCGTCTGTTTCTTAGATAAGGAAAGGCTCGCAGAGCACAGAAGCGATGATGGAACGGCCGAGGACCCCAAAAAGAAGAAACAGCGGCGACAGAGGACGCATTTCACCAGCCAGCAGCTGCAGGAGCTGGAGGCCACATTTCAGCGAAACCGGTACCCGGACATGAGCACCAGAGAGGAGATAGCCGTGTGGACTAATCTCACCGAGGCCAGAGTTCGGGTAAGGCTCCGCTAATTGTATGTTTAACATGATTCTGCGGCCCAGGGAAGTCTAAAACAAATCAATTTTTTAGTCTGTACGATCTGCAACACCACAATTCCGGCGATTTCGGCCTGCTATATAATATATATTGTAGGAAGTGGTGAATTCCTCGGATCAAATACGTCGGAAACTGAATTAATTCTGAACTTAGCTGCCGTGAAATATATGACTATATGAAGTGCGGAAATGGCATATATCTTCACGATAAACATTAAGGTCGCACTACGTTTCACGATAATGGAAGGTAGGCCTGTTAGTATTAAAATACGTTACATGTACTTAGTTTTTCCCCCAAGAGCATGCAGCTGCATCAACACTAAAGAGGGTTAATCAGAACATGGTTGCAAATTTTTATTTGGTCCTATATAAATTGTAAATAAAGTTTATAAAGAGGGCGTACAATTATATCGCCACTTCGTTTTCAGAATTTATTTACGTTGCCACTACAGATTTAAGAAGCAAATAGTCTTTGGGACGATGACAAAAGATAATCATCGGATAAAATCGTTTAAGTAGACAGGCCTATATTGGCCTATGAAAAAGTTCTGGTCTTGATTGTATCTGTTGCGCTTTAATTGCGTACTCGTTCAACTAGGCCCTAGTTGTTCTGCGCTGTAAATCTGCCTGCAGAAGAAAATGCATTTATGTAAATTGCTTTTAAAACCGCGGCATTCTACTCATGATCACCGAATTAAAATAACATGCAAATGTAATGCTAAAGAATCATTTACCAGATTTTATATAATTAGCCTAAACTTTACGTTACACACATCGTGTAATCCGTTTAAAAGGATGTACTATTAAATGATTTAAAATACTAATTACATTAGTCAGAAAGCCACGTATAGAAACTATTATATGTACATTACATATGTGTATATAATATTACATACAGAATTTTTCGTGCTTCAAGGAAGCGTTGCATGCCCGGTTTTAAAAGCGGTAAAATGGAAAGTTAAATCTGACAAGTTTAATTTAGACTTTATTGCAAAAAAATTGTATCATAACTAAGGTTTTTGTATTTTTATTGTGACTGTGCTGGCTTTTGAAAATGGGGGGGGGGGGGTGCTCATTGTATCCAATTAAGTTTTGTAACACATTACAGTGATTAATTTGGCGACTTTTGCCGTCGCCTATAAGTATTGCCCCCGTGTTTATTTCTGAAAATGCACACACTGGGTCTGTGAAACATCGGCACAATGGATCCCATATTAAGTAAATTATTAATACGAATTTTGTATGTCGCATAGGTGTGGTTTAAAAACCGCAGGGCGAAATGGAGGAAACGGGAGCGCAACCAGCAGATGGACTTGTGCAAAAACAGCTACCTGCCGCAGTTCAGCGGTTTGATGCAGCCTTACGACGACATGTACCCGGCGTACACGTATAACAACTGGACGAATAAGGCACTGGCCCCTGCCCCGCTGTCCACGAAAAACTTTCCATTCTTCAACTCCATGAGCCCGCTGACTTCCCAATCCATGTTCTCGGCGCCGAACTCCATCTCTTCCATGAGCATGGCTTCCGGCATGGGTCACTCCGCCGTGCCCGGCATGCCTGCGTCGGGCCTGAACAACATCAGCAATCTTAATGGCATAAGCGGCTCCTCAATCAATTCGGCCATGTCTTCGTCCACCTGCCCTTACGGACCACCTGGTTCCTCTTACAGCGTGTATCGGGACACTTGTAACTCCAGCCTGGCCACGCTGAGACTGAAATCTAAGCAGCACCCTACTTTTGGATACAGTGGCCTGCAAAGTCCAGGTTCGGGCTTAAACGCCTGTCAGTACAACAGTTGACGTTTTAGACAAAATTAAACATCACAAGCGGACCTGCGGATGTGGCACAAACCGACAACTGGATTGGTTGCAGTCGTTTTAAATGGATTATGCGGGTTTTATGTGATTACTTATAAACTTGCACAACAAAATATCCATGTTTTGGATTTCATAGTGAAGACATTTGTTACATTGTCACATTGTAAATACGGAAAAAGGAACATTTGTCGACCTTTAGCTTGCTTGCTTTGAAGACTTAAACTATTTGAATCTTGCTATCATTGTTGGATGGGGAAAATTAATAAACTTAAATCTTTAACGGATATAACATGGTAAAAGAAATGAACTGTTGTATGTACATTTTTATACTTCCCCTTTGTGTCTGTGTGTGTGTTTTTTACGTGCAGAAAGCGCTCATTTTACGAAGCAGCCGGCGTCATGTATTTGTGGAACAACTTCCAGCGCTTGGTTTGACGTATTTTTTTATTTCTTTGCTTGTCTTAATAGAAAAAAACGCATGCTTCACTCCAGTGCAACGTGATTTGTACAAACTGATATTATTGTAAGAGGAGAAATAAGAAAATCGATTATTCTGTATCCTAAAAGGTGAATGGAAATTATCAACATGTTTATTGCAATACAGAATGTTTTAATAAAGTTCAGGCGAAGGGCCGATTTTCCAGATATTCATTTTAAAAGTCCCATTGCGTTTTCCGTGCATCACAATTAAACCTCCTGAAAAAATAATGTCATCTTAAAACAGCTAATTTAAAAATATGCTGCATAATAAAGGTATAAATCTGTTTCTGCTGACACCGCTGAGAAAATCAGTTGTAACATTTGTTTTTCGTTACCGATTGCGTCTATTTTTACATTGTAAAAATGCTATTACTCTTATAACAATGGTGCCCTTTGGGTTATTGAAAGCGGTTGATTTGACAGGCCTAATATTTACTTAAAAGATGATTATTGGACACGTAATACAATTACTTCTGATCTGTTGTTCGTTTTGTATTTTGCGCTATTGGCTATGGCGAGTTTGTCCCGTAAACACAAACCAATAAATAAAAACTAGACCTATATTAAACCGAAACGGTCAAATAACTTTTCTAGGTCACGTGACCTTGTTTTCGTGACAACAGCTGAATCATTTTAAATAAAAGTTAATTATGTTGCAACAGTCAATTCCTTTAGAAAATAATTTCAATGCCGTCACAAAATATGAGGCATTAGCCTAGTGTTTTAAATAAGATAATACTTGAGTGGAAAACGGAACCTTATGACACTGGCGATACTGTAATTTTTATTATTGTCTGAAATATTTGAGTATTTATCGACAGGCATGTGGTGTAAGACTAAACCACACTTCGAGCTATTGAGCAAGGATAGAGAAAACGTATATTTTTATACGTATATGTTTGTTTTAACCTTTCGTTTTACGTGATCGGCTGTAGCATTCGGATTCTACAGACATACAGAAAACGTGCCTCTATATATCTCAATTACTGAAGATGCATGGTATCAGAAAAATTTCAGGTCGCCTATATTTTCCCACTTAATTAAAAACTGAATCGTAAACTAAAATATTATGAAATATTTTTTCCCATTCGAAATTATTAGGCTACATATTTTAAATACAGGTGTCTGTCCGTCGACTTACGTCCGATTGAGTTACGTCCACAGTAAATAATACACACGGATGGAGAGACGCCTTAAAATGGACGTTGTAGGACGTTAGCCGGTGTATCGCCTTTTATTATAAAATGTTGTGATTGTGCATTTACATTATTATTTCCTGTGTAGTACTTTGTGTGTATTACAGTAATACATTTGATGTCTTGCCTCTCTTCTATAACTATCGAGATACGGCCAAATCGACTTGCGTCCGATTGTCTCGGTCCCAAACGCGTACGCAAATCTACGGATAAACTTAATTTAATGTCTATTAGATCCGCACGGTTAAGCAGAATGACAGAATATTTCACATCTCGCAGTGATCCATCCATGTTATAAATAGTCGCACTGAATATTTTACAATACATCATGACCAAATTCGTTTTGCAGGGTTTGCGGTTTGACGCCGGCCTGAACCGCAGACGCCAAGAACCATAGCCGGGGACTTTTTTCTGTTCCCGTCAGTGAACCGTTGAAATACCCTGTTTTTCTTACGTGATCTAATGGCTATAAAGAAAATTTAGTGAACTGCGGTTCACGTGCAGACTCCTGTTCTGGACTGCGGCAGGTCAGCAAGTACACCTGACATTTACTTCAGGTCTACTAATAGGGTTTTAAAATGCTATATAAAATGCGTCGTTTTTACGTCTCAGTATTAAGAAACGTGCAAAGGGTGCAGTCGTATTCGTGACCTTCACGCCTGGGTCGCACCTTGACTCACAGGATATTACCTGAAAACAGCGCAGCTCTGTTGTCGCTCGCCTTTCCCATATCTAAAGCGGTGACCCATTAAACTATTATTATTGCAGTTATCCATTATAACACACACCTCCCTTATCCCTTTTATGACCATGTCAACCTGATAACATACTAACACATCTAAAAATCGTATTGCATGATTGCAACGTAATTTCTCTCTCTGATATAGACTCCACTGTGTGTCTCGCAAAAATGCCATGACAATCGATTTCGCTACACGTCAAAAGAGGAATTAGGGCCTAATGCCGATTCTTACGCTCCAGAAACAGTTTTAAAGAAGTTAAGAGGAATTTACAGAAGTTACTTAAATTAAATAATGTACAGGGTAGGGGAAAAAATGATGGCGCACGCAATGTTACATAACCGCGTAAGGGAGAAAACACGTGCTGTTGCGTTAATTCTATAAACACGGACAGCGAAGCGACCAGTAACTCCGAAAATTAGCTACACGCCTCAGCGTTGGACTTATTTCCCCTCTTTCTAACAGTCAAGCATTATTAATCAAATTGAATTCCCCTGGAATTATGGCTTTTTTTTTTAACAGCCCTACCAGCTTATTCAGCCGGATATTTACTGGGGCAGGTCATTCGCGTGACCAGGGCTTTGAGATGTTTTGCAGCCCAGCCCTGCCGGGACACACTCCCCGTTCTGAGTCTCCGTCCTCAGTCACCATGCTGGCCCATGACCCAAGCAGTTAAACCACCCCCCCCCCCCCTCCTCAATTTCCGCAACCACCTTTTCGCTTCCATTATATTACCCCTAGTTGTCGGGTACAAAAACACAGGGACAGTCTCCTCCACTGCACCTGTGTCAAAACTATAGCAGGGGTGTGAAAAGTTCACCTTTCACCCGGGCGACACAGCCAATGATGGGGGCACAGTCCCGATCTCAGGTTTCGGCACTGGATCCCCAGTGAGCGCTCCACTGGAGTCTCTCCATGTCCCCTCACTGCCGCGGACTATAAAGCTGGACACTTCCACCATATATACCACACATTCCTTTTTTTATTATTCCGGTGAATGGTCGCACTTATAGTTTGCAATTTTCCCTTTCCGGGACATTCTTTCAGCTTTTAATTTCCGCCACGTTCTCCATAGCCTCCTGAATTAGAATGCTTTCCAAAATATTACTCAGTGCAATCAGGGTCTGCGAACAGGGCCGCCACAGTCTATAGAAAACAGTAAAAACCTCAGTAAATCATACTATTTAATTACCTATGCATGCAAAATCATATAACTCGGCACAAAAAGTGCAATGTATATGTTCGATCAGAATTAAGCAGTTTTAAGTAAGATTACCGATGAATACCACAACCATCAACTTGAGGAACAAGACAGACAATGTAAGGATACACAGAATGGATATTTTGCATATCAGACCACATTGTGTGTTATTGGCAAGGTGAAATTTTCTTTTAAACACTATTCACTACTCACTTTGGTATGTCAAATATAAATTTGCAAAATACACAAACAATCAGTCCGTCTCAAGCACTGAAATTCACCTTAATTGCTTCCATAAATCTTGGGTCATACACGGCATACATCATAACATTTAAAAATACTAAAATGTTTGCACTGGGGGTGAGCTAATGCTAGGCATGGCTGTAATAAATCCCGTATCCCATTTACTAATGATGTTTGTTGGGGGGGAAAAAAAAAATACGGATGTTTAAATATTAAGCCATTGTGTAGTTAGCTGAAAAGCATACAAAGGTAAA
This sequence comes from Brevimyrus niger, assembly GCA_015164015.2. NCBI lineage: Eukaryota > Metazoa > Chordata > Actinopteri > Osteoglossiformes > Mormyridae > Brevimyrus > Brevimyrus niger. The sequence goes on along the minus strand of JAABNY020000064.1, from coordinate 1,126,598 downwards.
TCTCTCCATAAACCCTGCAAAGGAACTAAGAACTAACTAGCCACCCCCCCTCCCCAGCACTAAAGCACCCCACTAAGTCTGCAGGAAGGGAGAATAATTAACCTCGAATACGAGCGTGTGCATGAAATCAGCTTTGATGATTTAAAAAACTGCAGCCATTCCCACTTGTTCGGAGTTCTATCCTGGTAATCCAGTGTTCTCGGGTTTATGAAGACCGTGCAAGTACACGGGTCCTCCAAGAGCACGTGGGTCCAGTGGCGTACGCCCACCTTCAGCTGCTCCGCCATCTGGGAGAAGTTTTGACCGCTGCCAGGGGCGATGGAGGGGCATGGATTCCCTGGCACTACTGGAGCCCTTGAGTACGTCAAATAATAGGTTAGTTACATTACACATTGTGCAATATACGATAAATGCGAAATTTTACCAAGGGGACTTTCCTACCATGGCTGGTAAATTATATCGCTTCGGGGAGTGGGAGTGGGGGGGGGGGGTCATAAAGCCACGTAGGGGGGCCCAAGGTGACATTTTGTCAGGGGGCCCAGAATTTTTAGCTACGTCTCTGGTTGAACGTGAATTACAGGAGTAGTGTAGTGTGGTAACAGAGGATGTGTGTGCATTTTAAACAGCAATCAATTTCTTAAAAAAAAACAGTGAAAATATACAAAAGAAAAGAAACAGTCATTCCTCTGTCACCTGCAGCCTCACACGCCGCTACAAAAGTACCCAAAGAGGCTAAAGTCTCCACCCTCCGTCATATACCCACTGAGCTATTAGCTAGCTACTCTGACACTCTGATTAAAAGCACAGCATAAATACTACATCTATACCATACCTATTCATACCATAGAACATCCCCGCGGAGAAAAAAATAAAAATAATAATAAAATAATAATAATAATAATAGGTTCACCTCAAAGTCTGTAATGAAAAAATTCTGTCAAATTGCTTGATCTTAAGCAGAACATACGTCTTTAATGTCCACCATGTATTTAGCATGTACTCCTTTATATTAACCTTTCACCATTTCATTAATTTAAACTCAGGGTGTTGGTTTGGTTGCAGCATTGGTAGAGAGCAAATCAGCCCCGAAATCCCCGCCCCCAAAACACACACGATATTCGCAAAGTGTTGGTAGGGATAAGGATATAGCCCTACCTTCCATACGCGAATCTACACCCATCTTCTGCAGCTGCTTCTAAACTGTATTTACCGCAGCAATTATCTGAAATCAAAAGAACAGAATGCTAATGTTCCCTGTGGTTGAATAAAGACACACAGACATATACAGGTGAGAGCAAGTTTTCTTTGGGGGGGGGGGTTCACAGAACAGGGTCAGCCTGCACGCAGCACCCTCAGAGCAACTGGGTGTTAAGGGCCTCGCTCAGGGGTCCAACGGTGACATCATTCTGCCAGCCTGGGATTCGAACTGGCAACCTTCCGATCACAGTCACAGAGTCCTAAGCCGCTGATCCTCACGCCACCCCCATCGGCTGCACTTCCCTCCCATCGCCGTTGCCCATCTGGCTCTGAATTACCTGCTGGATCTTGTTCTTCTGCTGCTGGAGGACGGCCTGCTTCTTCTGGGCCAGAAACGCCTCGCGATCACTCCGCACCTTGTCCTCAGACGCCCCAGCGGCGCGCCGGGCGAGCGACACGTTCCCAGGGGGGTCAAAAGCCGAAACAATGAGCATCGCAACAGGGATCAAACATCAAGACTAATCATGTCAGTCTATTTTCATTAAAGAAAAAAAAAATGCACGAAACGCGTACTAGATACTCTCATTAAGTCAGAGCCCAAAGTCCAGTACTGACGACTGCACCTAAACCTCTTTGTGAAGCAGTGACATGCAACAGCGGAAATAATGAGCTTCACAAAACCTGGCAAACTACATCTGATCCTATATATATATAAAAACTTCCAAGGGTATTTACTTAACCATTGTTAAGAAAACAAGCACCCAAGAAGCAAACCCTTTTTTGTAATCCATCCATTTTGGCTCAGCCACTATCACTGCCATTTTCCTGAAATGGTACTGAAATGTCACCTTAAATTATAGCTAATAATATTTCAGTAAGAGATTACAAAAAGGAACTCAACTTGGCCTCCCTTCCACCCGCCCACGCACTCTGATAGGCATTTACCGGAAATTATACCACGGGTACTGCACAAAAACGACCATCTTTCCACCTAGAGATCTAAAGAGCGGGGCAATGATGAATCCCTATCTTCACTCTAGCCCCGTCGCAGGGGTGATATATGGACGGCAAGGGTTCGACTGCAGGGATTCATCATCGGAGACGCTTGGCTGCCTGCCATTTTAAGGTATAAATGGCATCCGCTTGAGTACAGGGAAGCCGGATGAGATTCACCCGGCGTCTGACAGCCACGTCACGAGCGGAGCGGTAGGCGTAGAAGTATCGAGCAGGGCTTGGCATTGAACCTGGCGTTACACACGACCTGTGTGGTCTGAGGATTTCAACAGTGTGAGGAAGAGGACACCCATGGAAAAAGTCAGCATGAATGTCCAAGGATGATCGTGCCAGCGTGCACGTTGGAAGCGAGAGAGCGGCAATGGTGAAGAGGCGACAGAAGCCCAGGCTGGGGTCCTCTAGGTTTCGTTGCAGGTTGGTCCAGGTGTCAGTCAGGAGGAAAAGTGACAAGGGAGCAGGCCTGTAGCCAGAAAGAAATTTCAGGCTTGATCCAGCAACCCCAAGAAATAGGTCTCTTTCCGTTGATTGCTGACCAGAGGAAGGGGGTTCCTCAGGATAGACTGAGGGGCAGGGGTGACCCCATAATTTTGCTATCTGCCTATGTGCCCCATTGGGAACAAATTAGTTTACTGCGCGGCTGACAACTTGTAAAGGAACCGGGTTTGCAAAAAATGTGCCTGTCTGCTACAAGGACATGTTCTTAAAGAAGCAACCAGCACTCCTGGAGCCAAGAGCCCTTTTTAAGGGCCCAACAATGATAGAATTACGATGGTGGCCATGGGCATTGAACCCACAACCTCCCAAAACCCCCCCAGGCATAGTTCCATAATCCACCAAGCCATATTTATGCTTTTATTAATATTACAAATTCAGCAACAGTGATGGTATTTTTCCAGACCCACAAGCATCTGTACCGGTGAGAGTTATAAAATAACAACCTTGCTGTGCAGTTTTTAATTATAATTTCCTCCCAGAGCAACTGGGAGTGGATTGGAAGTTATTTTTCTCCATTTAGGCACCTGGACAGTTACTGAGGCACTAGGCGTTGAGGATCAGAATCACGCTCCGTCACAGATCGTTCCAGGTCCACAGTCAGCAGCCAATTAGAGATGAGCAAATGGTCTCGTGCTTACCGTAACAAAACGGGAAAGTCTAAGGACGGCACAGCCAAGGTCTCTCAAGTTCCGTAGGTCTGCAGTTTAGAGATCACCAAAGTAACAATACCAAAAATTGCAGAAGATAAACACAAGTGAAAACATTAGATAGAAGATATACACCTCCCTCTTCATAATCTGGAAGAAAGCCCCATTCAGCACCTACTAATTTTTCCCCTCAAAAATCACAATTTTGGCAGAGGTTTAAGGGCTAAAATGTTAAGTAACCGATGATGATGAAACGGTCTCGGCACCCTCAAGGTGCGATGTGGGCGCATATCTCGGGTGATGCTGGAAGAACTGGCCTCATACTCTCTTGGAAATATAGGAATGAAGGAGAGCACGAGGCTGGTGGCGTCTAACACGTTCTACCCGTTTCTCCAATATTTCCCCGGTTGCTCATACACCTTCATTAAAATACTCCGTGCAGTAGATTGCTGGGGAAAACTCATCGGCGACCTGAAGCTAAACAAAGACTCTAGGATTTATTTACACCTAGTTACCGTTATCTACAACGCAGTTACTAAAGCGGAAAAGAGGGGCGGTGTTGACGCGATGGACATCATGATTAAGTAGTTCTGAAGAGCGGCTTCTGGATAATACTAGCAATGCATCGGTTACATTATACGTCATTTCTCGGGCGAAGACAAGTTTAACGCGCTATTCCACGAGTTCGCCGGCTTGGCCAGCGTTTCTATAGGCTCAGCGAGTATTCAAAATGTACAAGTTAATGCAAATAGATTTTTTAAAAGGCCTACATTTTAATTAAGAGAATATTCCTAACAGTGTCGGTGTCTGAACACAATAAATTGATTTCTTTAACATCTGAAACATTTAATTGTGCTGGCATACTGTATCTCTGTCGTTTTAAATAAAGTTTAATATCTTGGATCCAGATATTAATATTTTTTCAGGGCGAATAGCAAAAAGAAAATCGTCGGACGGGCTTTCTGACTTGCTTCGTGTTGACCAATATTTCTCTGCTGACTGACACTGGGCTCAGCCTCTTCCGCCTGCGCCGTGTATAGATTTTTGACATTTCTTTAGTCATAAACTCATTAGTGTATAAGTATACTATATAGGCTGCGCTTTACTGCATCTGCTGTAAAACAGGAGCGGGTATGTGTCATCTGTCTCCACAGAAACCTGGATCCGCGTGCTGTGTTTATATTGATTCCAGGTCCCACTTTATTTTTGTAACGAAGCTATTTAAAGTCACTGCAATGATTGCTGCCCTGCGACGTACCAAACACGCGGGCATTATTTAAACACACATGTTATCGTGACTCTAAGAAACTCGACGTTATTAATTGTGTGTTACCTAAACACCACCAGAACCGCCGGTGTTACACGTTTAAGTGAGGCAAACTGTTGAGATATGTAAAGTTTGTTTAGAATTAGATCACAAACGATTTTTTTTTTACTGTAACCCTCATTCGAAGCGAATTATGGCTCGATTTACGGACAGATTTTCTTATTTAAAAATATATCTTTCGCAGTGTAAAGTACATTGCACACTTTTAAACCAAATTGTGGGCTAGTAAAACACTACAACGGCTCTCAGGCATCGTCTTAGTATAGTATATAATATAATATATAGTATAATATTTAAAATTTAGAACCAAGTATATAAAATTTACAATTTTTAATTTTGTAAAAAAAAAAAGCAGCCATATTTTCGACTTTTTGATTGGTCTATTACGTATTAGATCTAATAAAATATATATTATTGATTTAATGCAGTTTAATAAGACACCGCTTTTCCAAAGCCCTATTGTAACGCAAAAAAAGAGGACACCCATCCCATCCATCCATTTTCCAAACCGCTTATCCTACTGGGTCGCGGGGGGTCCGGAGCCTATCCCGGAAGCAACGGGC
>JAABNY020000064.1:1064216-1113667 GCA_015164015.2 Brevimyrus niger | reverse complement strand
ATATAGAGAGAGAGAGAGAGAGAGCTACTTAATAAAAGGAACTTGATGCGTTTCCTCTGTGGTGTCTCTCTTTATAGTTGAAAATGTAATAAACGGACGGAACTAAATAAAACTTCAGACTAAAACGTTAGAGACAAATACACACCCGTCTGGTTTGCTATAAATGCCGTTAAAGTTTCCAGGGTCCTTTCCGTCTGGTTGAACCTGGCCATCGGTTTAACCCCTTGGAACAGAAGGATGTTTGGGACAGCTACCGTTCCAAACCTCGTGGAAAGACTAAAACAAAAAAAGAAAAGAAAATGGTGTGTCGCACAGGGGCTTAAGGGAGATTATTAATATCTCAAGAAAAGTAAATACCTACTGATAAAAGCAGATTAACCAAGTGCATGCTTTAGATATTTTTAAGAGGTTGTGAAGGTTGAGGGTATTAATGACGAGTAGGTGTATTCGGCTTCTGCGATCTGGTTATTTAAAAATAGGTTTTGATGACAGACAGGGGTCCTGCCAGATGGGTCACTAATGAACCAACCTGCTGTGCTGAGATGCGTCCAGGGCCAGAAAGCGCATGCCGGGAAAGACTCGAGGCAGTGCGTTGAAGTGTGGGGCCAGGCTAGCCGAGAACTGGCACCAGGTGGTGTAGAATAAGACCAGAGAGCATTCTGTGCTGTTAGCGTTCAGGAACTCCATAAGATCCTGTACGGGTGACACACCATACTGCAGTGACAAACTCAATCCCCAAACCTCCCCAACCCAAATCCGGCTTCACAACACAAGCCAACCCTGGTCCGCAAGAGCAAGGGAGCATGGGGATTCTCGCCCAACTAGAGTGGCAAAACGCATGACCAGAAAATATATATTACCCAGAATGCAACTCAGAAACCATTTTGCTGTTTATATTAGTAGAGATGTTGCGGGTGGAATTAATAGAGCCCAAATACCTGCACAAAAACTGTATCCAGCCAAGACTAGGGGCAGCAATCATACATAACAGTCATTTCACATTGGAGTACCTGTGACGCATTCAGGATCTGCACAACCAGACTCTCGGCGTCAGTGACGTTTATCTTGTGACAGTTGACTTTGTGCTGCTTCGGCGCTTCTGTGGCGTTCAGCTCCTCGCTGGCCATGACGTCCACGTGGACCATCCCCAGGGTAACCGGTTCCATCTCCTCGGGGCCGTTCCCGTCCGCCAGATCCCCCGACGGCGCGGCGAATCCGGCCCGCCTGTCCTTGACGTTCCTGGGAACGAGGGACTCCATTCCGGCCGGGTCGACGGACACCTCCGTGCCCAGCACGGCGTCTGCGATCTCCGCGGTCTTGAAGCTCCACTTCGGCTGCAGCCCTGGATCCTCCCGCTCCACAAATTCGGGGCTGTCCTCCAAGCTGACCCCCTTGTAGGCGTCCTCCAGAATTTTTAACTCCTTTGGCTCACTTACCTCTGTGACAGAAAAGTGGGAGATATTCTCAGCTACAAAAGTGCGTCTTTGACTCCAACCTCAGTAGCATCACTCCAGATCCTGCTAACGATGTAGGCTGGTATGCGTAGTCACTGCGAGACACCCAAGGTCCACATCTATCTATTAAGTAGTTACACATCTGGTAAAAATGTTTTAACCAAGTTAACCCTTTTATTTTACATATACCCCAAATGAAATTAAGTTAGCATGCAGGGTTATGTTTGTTATCCTTCAGACAGAACAATGTAAAATGATAGAACTTTTTTTAAAAAATATATATGTTAACCTGCAATCAAAGGAGAACACATTTCACTTGCGTCATCAACCCCAATCAGCATACAACGTCACAAATCAGAAAACGTCCAATATACTGTGCAATCACTTTCATGAAGATAGCTTAACTGTATCTCATATGGCTATATGCATGACAACTAAATGCACCGTATAAGGTGACCGCAGGTATTCATTGTTCTCTTACTCCGTCTCGGTAGAATAGTCACGTCTCTGGGTCCCTGAGAAAGCCCATTGAAGCCCCTCCCACCAGCTGTAGGGGTCCCCTACGCTATCAAGTGTGTCTATGTGTCACGGAGAGCAAGATGGGGTAGGTGAAAAGAGAATTTTCCCACGGGGATCAATAAAGTGTCATTATTATTATTATTATTATTATTAGTAGTAGTAGTAGTAGTAGTAGTAGTAGTAGTAGTAGTAGTAGTAGTAGTAACCTACGTTTGCCGGCTGCACAGAATTCGTAAGTCAGACATTAAAATTAGAGTAAATATAATCAGAATATATAGAACAAACTATATAAATTGTTTTTGATATATGGCCGGTATTTATAGATGACTAGATCTGAAACTTAATTACTTTATTACAAATACTAATCTTCTGTTGACAGCGACCTGCTTAATTGCACGTAATTGCAGTGTGTACGTATGGTTGGTGGCTGTCTCGGCCTTCACCAAGACGGTGCATTTTTAAGCATCACCTCCGGCTATTACACAGTTTTTATCAGTTTCTATGACTTAATATTCAAATAAAAGCTGCGACTACCGCGCTGACCGTCATTGCGTCAGTTAAAACCCGACCTTATGCAAGAATCAATACCAGTTTTGTAGCTGTATACCTTGTACAACTGCACTGCCATGCACACCAATTCTGCAGCAAACGTAAATATCTGTGCTATTAGATATGTCCAGAGAATATACTGGGTGGTAAATAACGTTAAGCGAATAAAGCATTTTGCTCTGCTGATCGCCTGACATGCCATATCTTACCGGCTGCAGTCATCACCGCTCCATGTCTGATGGCGGACAGAGCCACATATACGGTGCAAAGGACGTCTATCATTATCGATGTCAGCCGCATGGCCGCAGCCTGTTTGATTTACACAAAACAACGACCTTAGCACATCAGGAACTCATGTCTGCCACCATCCGCACTCGCTACAGCGGAGCGTCCGTCCGCGGCGACTGTTTCCGGGGGAAGGATTTTAGCGCCGGGCGCAGCTTATTAACTCCTTAGGCGCCGCACGAGACTCATCTCAGCCTCTTTTACAGATGAACTCTGCAAGCACTGGTTAAACAGCATGGACATATATCGCTGGGCGACAGTGAACGACTTCCGATTTAGTGGGCGTTATTACAACATCACACGGTGCACTGCAATGTGTCGAAATGTAGGCCTAGGAAAACCTCATAAGCAGTTACGTCTATTTGTTGTGTCCACCTTCCCTATGTAGAAATGCAGATGAAGTTGTATAGAATTTCACGTGCATCAAATACATGTATTATAATTTAACAAATTCATTTGCGGTTATTTTAAAATACTCGTTTCAGTGAGCATAGTTCATTACTAACTGCAGAAGTTGTTCGTGTTGGGAATAACCATAGTAATACTTTAATTTTGATTGGTTAACTGTATGGTATTTCTAAATGATTCGCAGACCGAAACCCCACTACTTACTGGAGCATAAACTAAAGAACCCACAATAGGGGTGACTATCAATCACTGTCAATCAGGATCTGGATAAACCAATTCTCCACGGTTACTTAATTAGTTCCAGGTTGCAGTCTGCCAGGCAGAGTTCCTGTATTACTGGCCAAAAACAAATGATGCATGTATGCGTTAGTTCTAATTTTCTGGTGAGTGTAATCAATGACCTAATGTCGATCAGCAGGACAGTTGTATTAAGCAACATTTATTTATTGTATTGATCACTGGCTGGTATTCAACACACATGATTATTATGCATGCTAATTTAGAAGTAGGAATAACAGTATTTATGAAATAATGTTTATTATACAACACACCACACTGGACGATCATGCAGAAAAGAACTGAAAATAAAATACATTTTTTTTCCTGTTTTAAATAGGTACAGTATGATCTGTGGAATTAATCTTTAATGACTATGGAACTAAAATTAAAAACTGGTGTCTGTGGCGAGGAAAACCATATTCATAATTTTTATAGAAGGTTCAGCTGTAAGGTTTTATGCTATTATAACTCCAGACCTGCAGAACGAAAATAAAATTCAGCTTCTTGAAGACAAAATCAAGCTTGGTATATTATGGACAGTAGTAACAAGCCAACCTTGAGACATTTATGATCAAATGACAAGCACGCGATAATCTCATCGTGTTCTTTCCCCCTTTTTTCAATTAGGGTTGTTGGCTGCTCTGCTCATAGCCCCTTATGAGGTCATCTTGGTTCCAGATGACATCACAATTCCCTCAACAACCCTCAACCTCAACATTCAGCATAAAGCTGAAGTCAGAGTTGTCGGACAATTCACACTGCAATCCTCAGTCTTTTCGGTGTGTATAGACGTTTCCAACAAAGACCCTTCTGCCCTTTTGGTGCAAACCACACACACAAACAGAATTCTAATCGTCAGAGTCCTAGCATAGAAAGTGCACGTCAAATGTAAAAGTGGTACAAGGAGCGCCAACTCACAAAGTACTCACACGCACAAAAAAAAAAACATCTTCAATATCCCACATTAACAAAGTAATATTCTAGTGAACAAAATAAATATAAAAGAAACCTTGTATTTACTATGTCAAGAAAACGACAGAGCCCCCCTGTCATAGCAAGAAGGTACGTGGTTATGTCAATATAATGTCACATGGATATACGTGTCATAAACATGATGTCAGACAAACAGGTTTACATATAGGCACCACAAAAAGGCATTTAAGTTAGCACAGAAGTGTACAGTGAGGGGGACGAAATAGTGGTCAATTATCTAGACTGAGTTGAGTCAGTCTGTCTTCTGTTTACCACATAATTTTTATTTGGAGGTGCTCAGGATTACCTGATAACATTGCACTGTTAACTCATGCCTCAACTGAAAACAGAGAACATAAAAGAGCCAAAACTGGTATACGTTTTTTCTGGCTTTACAAATGTAAACGGGATAAACATTACATTATACAGCTAAAGCATATATGCTTTATGTAAAGCAACATAGATGTGAACAGTTTTACATTGTTATATATATAGATATATATGTACTAGAAGTGTCACCCTACAGTTGTCAAGAGCTGGAGTTTAGCAGGATGTGGAACACACTTTAATCTGTGTCTGATTTAAACCTGACACACCAGCAAATGTCACCTGCCACTCAAAGAGTTCTACAAATTAGTCCTCAAACAATGGAAAAACCCATCCTGTAGTACTTGACAACATAAGACTGACCAAAATTATTTGCTCAGTTAAGTACTACGTTTTTTCACTAAAGCGATTCAGGTTATCCACCTATGCCAGTAAGGTCCCTTCAGGCGTGCAAGTCGATGACATTTATTCCCCCGCGACTCCCACGTCCCTAAACACAGCCTCGTGTTCACCCACAGTACTGACTTAATGTCACAAACCAGGCAAACTGGCAGAAACCTCTGAAAAGCAAACAAATGTATTTGTGGAGTTTAAGAGGCAGATTACGTCAGTTTCTTTGGTTAAGGAAAATATAGCCTATAACAAAAACAGCATGTCAAAAGAAGTATGCATGCAAAGATTTTAGGTACATCGTTTGATAAAAAATCTTGCTTCGTGATACTTTCCACGTTTAAGATTGGAAAACAGAGTCTTTTTACACAGTCATTGTTTCTACAGGCTAAACCAACAATAGATCATGTTGTCTGAGGTGAGGCCCAACAAGCCTGCAAAGGTCTCACACAGTTATAATACTAATATCAATACTTATCATTTTAACACAAAAAAAATCAGGACGTGAAACAAAACACAATAAAACCCAGACAGAAAATTCAAATATGTCACAGGACTGTCACACAGTGTCCATTGATTCAAACAACTGACAATTAAACCTACAGCTTACAGCAGGTAAGATAACTCCACCTTAACCTTTCTGTGGTTCGTAACGACATTTTAATTTCAGGCCCCGACTTATGATACATGCTCAGCAAAGCTGTAGGTTAATTTCACAGAACACCAAGAAGGAGTATATTACAAAAATATCACAAAAACACTGAAATATTCCCATCCACACTAACAGGAACAATCCAACAAACTCTATTAACAGTAACTAATGACTAAAATAATCTCAGCATTGGTGACTGACAGTAAAGGTAGCCAACATTGTGATTATTTCAACTGGGCTCAAGAAATGCTCTTAGAAGCAGTGTGTAGATTAATGTCTCTGTAATTAAGATCCAGTACGCAGCTTGTAAAACGGTTCAACTGGCTGATTGTCTGTCACTGAGATACAGCTTAAAAAAAAACAGCAATGTGATTTGTGGAAATCTTGAATAATATTACAGGATTGTGTTTGGGCAGGGACACACTAACGAAGGCAAATATCATCTTTTTTTTCTTTTTTTTTTTTTTACATATTTAAGGATGGAATTTGAGAGAAAAAATATTTTTGGCAAATATCCTGGGAAAAAACATCAAATACAGTAATTATCAAAGACTCCAAAGGTAAAAACCGGCCATGTCTTGCTTACATGTTTCCGGATGGGGGTTTGGTCCACATTCAAGTGTAAAATTTGACTCGTCTTAATATTAAAATAACCAACTTCCATAACAAACGCATTTTGTAGCACCTTTTAGATCTGTACCGTGGCCTTTAAACAGTATAAAACTACTTACATCCATGAACTGCTCCTTAACAGGTATGACTTCCATAAACAGAGTCACAAGATAAAAACCTGGGTTTGGAAAGATGACGTATATAATTGATATTTTTGATACAGTGATTTTAATATAAAGACATTGCACTCAATGGCATGGTCAACTGTTCATCATTCTTCTCAGTTAGGCTGGACTTCTAACGTAGAGACACATCTACTTGTTAGTAACAACATTCCATGTATTAACACTTGTATTTTTCCGGTGTAATATCTCATTTTTGTCATGCCCAATCTCTCCTTTAATTATTCATTGGTTTATTGCATAAACTTTTTCCCCACGAGTAAAATGCTTAAGTATACCCAAAGATTGTTGCTATTCTGACATGTTATTTTCTGGGAATACCACATGTATGTATGGCCAATCAGAAAGCATGTTTGACTTCCCTACTTTAAACTGTCATGACTGCGGCTAAGCCAGCTATCACCCCAGCGTCAGAGTCCACTGCTGGCTGACTTTGTAAGACTTCACATGGTTGCGGAGCTCTTTCTGCATCACCCAAATTCAGTAAAATATATGTTTTAAAACCAATTCATTTTGAGCATGCAGCTGAACGTTAATTCAGATTAAATACAGCAAAAAGAAAGCTGGTGTTTGATAACTAAGAAAAAATTTTCTTCTGTATCTCATGAAGAATATTTATATCATAGAAGTCCTGTGGTGAACAAACATTTTCATGTGAACCAGCAGTTATACCATTTGTTTAACGCACAATATATATTATGTATACTCAGTGACAAAAAAAAAAAAAAGTTAAGCACCCAGCAGTAATGGTCTGATTTGGATGTAATTTGGTACATGTGCAGACCAGCGATGGGTATGTAAATGAGTCGATTTGCAAGAAGCTGGCATGTCTAGTTAGCAGACACACAGGATGCCTCGTAAACGCAGTAGACAAGCACGCCCAACACTTGACTTGAGTTTGGCAGGGATGGCAATGTGGGTTTGCATGAGGCCGGGTTGGTCGTATCGTGCAATTGCCCAACCTGGGGGGCATGCAGATGTCACAGTCGCCCAACGTTGGAACCGACGGACAGGTGGGGCCACGCGCACACACCGTGAAGGTTCCGGTCACCAAGATCACACCAAGGGAGGATCGTCATACTTTGCGCCAAGCATTACAGAACCCCATGCCACCCAGACACAGGTATTGGACTCTCTAAAACACCCCGTGACCACCCACACCGTGTCTCGATGGCTGGCAACAGCCGGACTATGGGTTCACCGTCCCATGCATAGGCTGCCATTAACACCAGCACAGAGTGGCGTCGTACCATGTTCAGCGATGAGTCTCGGTTCTGCATTACCACGGATGACTGTCGTGTGCATGTATGGTAGCGTCGAGGGGAGAGGACCAATCCTGCCAATGTTGTGGAGAGACACACCAGTGTTACTCCTGACATCATGGTGTGGGGAGCCATAGGATATGACATCATGGTGTGGGGAGCCATTGGACATGACTTCAGGTCATCTCTGGTAGTGATTCGGGGGACCCTGGCGCCACAGCGCTGTCAGTGACATCCTGCGTCCGCATGTCTTACCCCTCCTGAGACAGCACCCTGGTACAGTCTTTCAACCAAACAACGCCCGTCCACACACAACACGAGTCTATGCCTGCTTCATGTTGGGGTCCTCCTGTGGCCAGCCAGGTCCCACAATCTTTCCCTAATCGAACTTGTGTGGGATCAGCTCGGACGTCAACTCAGACCCAGTGCGAACCTGCAGGATCTAGAGGGCCAGTTACAACAACCATGGGCCGACTTGCCGCAGGAGATGATACAACGGCTGTAGGACTCGCTTCTGCATCATATCCCCGCATGTATCCAGGCCCGGGGGGGGGGATGGGAGGCGCCACACCCTACTGTCATGGGACCAGCAGTGTGCCCATACTGCCAACTCTGTTGCCCGTTTGATCTGATATTGTAATCATTGAAATACAGTCACATGACCTTTCACCACGCGCAAATTCATTTCATTTCCACCACTCTGTCTGGATGCTTAACTTTTTCGTCACTGAGTGTATATATATATTTATTTATATATATATATATTCTTTTTTTTCTTATGAAAAAAGGATTCGATTGAGGCAGACACAGCAGAGGTGCATGCCAATGAAAGGGTCACTCCCCCCAAATCGTGGGTATCTGCATATCCACAGTACGTAGGACATGTGCTCGGATCTCAGGTCCTGGCAGGCCGTGCGGCGAGTACGAGGGGGAGGGTGCTTTTACTCGTTGGCCTCCTTCTCTTTGCTGCCAGCTTCACACAAGCCCGTTTTCTGCATGACGTTGTAGGGGAAGGAGGCTCCGCTGCAAGCACCCCCGTAGCCCAGCTTGGTGAGCCGAGAAAGGGCTTTGATGCTGCCTGGGGGCCTTCCGGGGCTCACCTTATAGCCTGCGGCCTTAGTGGTACCTAGGGGTCTTCCTGGACTCGTTTTAAACCCTGCCGCCTTGGTGGTGCCCAGCGGTCGCCCGGTGCTGGTCCTGTACCCAGCGGATTTTGTGGTCCCTGATGGCCTGCCTCGTCTGCCGGACCTGCCCTGCCCTTTCTTCCTCTTGGAGTCTTCGGGCTTCTCTCCGTTTTTGACCCCCAGGGCCTGTTGCTGCTGCTGCTGCTGGGGGAGGACCTCGCCCCGGACATCCTGCCTCTGGCACGGCATGGATTTGAGGGCGTTCTGAGGCGGGGGGGGCAAGGGGGGCAGGGACATCTGTAGCGGCGGCTGTGGAGGAGGTGGGTAAAACTTGTTGGACTGCGGGTTGCACAGGTCAAAGTGGCTGGCGGGGTGCCGTCCATCTTCGGCCAGGCAGGAGGGCCTGCCGCTCATGCAGTAGTCGTTGTTATTGGCAACCTGGTGCATCATCTTCTGCTGAAGGATGCAAAACATTACTAAGAAACAAAACAATGTCGCATGTTTCATTCTGCGGGACTAAACGCAAGGTGGAGAGTGACACAGATGGTCACACAAAATACTGTATGCAAGTAAGAACAATCTAACAAGTTGTTCTCTGGTATAACGGTATGAATAAAGGTGTTTACCTTACCTAAGCAATAAATACCTACACCCATACCAATTCACCTTAGCTTGTTTGCATTGTAATGCCTTTATATACATGATACATAACTAGAGTAAACATCCCTAGTAACCAGTAGAATGTTACCTGCATTTAAATGATTTCACCAGTTTTACCTGTCCTCTGTACAACTGACATTAAGTAATGAGGTTCAATATTACTTCATATGAAGAGTCATATGAAGATTTAAAAAAAAAAATCACATTCATATTTCTCATAGTATTTTTAATTATCATTGTCTTCAAACATGAATAAACTTGGGGATCTGGGTAGTCGAATTAGTACCACGTAATAATATTAATACATTCGGGGGGTACATTCAATATATTTTATAAATAGTATTTTAAAATATCAGTTAATAAACAGTAAAACCAAGACGACATGAAACAAAGGTAAGGCAGACCCTAGTGGATCGATTAAGCTATACATCGATTTTAAACATGGTCTAGACCTCTAGATTTCTTACCGGGGCAGTGAAAGGTAAGTACGTTCAGACCAAGAACTTTTGCAGTGATGGTGAAAGTTAAAATAAATCAACGGAAATTGCTGCTACTGCCATTGTTAAATGCCCAACGTGCAATGCATGCCAAACCAGTTTTTGTAAATACATATAAAGGAGTGGTAAGCTAGCTAAGGGGTATTACTGTAGACGGATAGCTAGCCAGCTAGCTGGTGTGTTTTCTGTCTAAATCACGAATAAAAAAACGGATATTCGACCCCCTGCGTTCAGTATGTTTTTTTTCGTTTCAATATCGTTGCTGCACCCCCGATTTTGATACACTTCTTATTCAAAATAAATTTCTGCTTAGAAACATAGCGACTGTAAAATGAACAAATGGGGTCTTTGTTTTTGGGATATGTAGAAAACAGACGTTTTAATCTCGCACATGGAAAGCGTTCATATAAGCAACGATAGCTCTTCCACAATCATATCGATTATAGTCGACGCAAGCCCTGCAGATACAGGTCATTAAAAACAGCGAATTACTGTACCTCGATTTGTCTGCAGATGACGGAATGTGAACGGTTAACTGCAAAAATGACAGATTTCCCATCCATCAGATCCTAAAGTGGTCTCATTTTTTCAGGTGGATCGCAAGCCATAGATGACTTATGGTTGGTTCTATGTATCTTAAGAAAAACAAGGAGTAAAAAAAAGCGTAGACGCTGAATGATGTCGGGGTGTCTTATTTTTTCCTGTTGCTGAGAGGTTTAGATGAGAAAGGCAGCCATTTCCATTAAACATTAATCGGACAGGCGGCGCCAGTGCGCAGGCGCATTCACCCAACCAGGGCTCGCGGCGACGCCAGAACGAGACTGGCAGCTGGAAGCGGCCGTTAAAATGGCACCGATCGGTGCGCGCTGGGCGCCCGGTGTTTGGGTGCCGTTCAGATTATTGTCGTTCAATTTAAATCGAGTTTTAATATTGAGAAATTCCTCAGATTTCCGTCTATAAGAAAAAAAAAATGTCGCAGTGTTTACCTTAAGATTAAGAAAACCACAAATGTCCCTCGAAGCTCGTAGAATCAACGTACAGACGGCGCTGTCGGGGCCCGATTTAGAAATGTTTGAGAGTGTTTTATCGATTAACCCGCTGTCGTCTGTCATACGCGTTAAAATATTTAGTAGCACAAAAAAATCAGATGGGGTCAGCCTTCGCCGATGTCCCTTGCGAACAACGGAGTTGATTAAAAGTTTTTAATTATTTGCATAAATCGCCGTTTCTAACGACTATGTCGTTAGTCTTTTTCAGGTTGTGACTACCCATCTTAAAAAAAAAACCTAAAAATGTTATTCCAGCCATCGGATACACCAAAAACTCATTTAGCAGAATATAAAAATGTACAAATAAAAATGTAAACAAATCTTTTATTTCACTGGGGTGGACATTTTTTATTACTGGAAACAGCATAAAAACAGTACACCATTCATGGGATGATTCTCTTTTGTTTTAAGACAAAACAGGGAAGAGTTTTACAGTTTTTTTGTAAATTACACTGGGACCACTATATCTAAATCAGTCTGGGTATTTTTTAGAAATCAAAAATAAAATCTAACAAATCTTACAAACAGATCAGAAATGTAGCTATGCAAAAGGCCCCTTTAAAAAAAACTGAAAAACCTACCAGTAAGTCTAAATGGCAAACTATGCATGTGTTGGTGTACTTGGTTATAGGAATCCAACTGCTGATATTCTGTACATAACTGATACCTCTGTCAAGACTTTTATCATCTATTAACAAAGATGAAAGAGAAAAGGGGTTTTGGTAGAGAATCAAGTAGAAACAATCAATACACCTGATGTGAATGTAAAAAGAGGTTGCTCAACCAAAAAACAACTGTGTAGAAGCACTGTAATATTAAAAAATAATCTAAAACATACTCAGAAATAACTTTGGAGCCAATGCAAGACAAACAGCAGCCACAATTGCCCATATCTTCTGCTCTGATGCTCTCGCTACAAGACCTTGTATCTTCCTTTGCTGGTTGGCTGGTAGGAGTTTTGCTGGAATTAACAAAAATAAGCATTAATGGGGGAACGGGGGCAGTCAAACAGTTTCTTTAAGTAGGATTAGAATGTATTTTGTTTAGATATTATTTCGATTTAGTAAGACTTACCAATCGGATGAGCTCCTCTTTAATAAGTCTGGTGATTTCGGCCTTTGCCTTCTGTACAGCCAGTTCATTGGCACCTAACAAGGCAGAACATTTTAGGCACAAAAAAGTTATGTTGAAAACATGGACATAAAGGTGCTGCAACACTGACCAGTATATTCAAAAATCTGTGATTAGCAGTAAACATCTTATAGAGACTCACTCTCGATGGCCAGGTAGATCTTGCGTTCTCCCTCCTTGGGTTCTTTACCAGGCGGAAAGTATGTCCCTCTGATGGTAATGGCTGCCTCTGAATACTCGCCAATCCTCTGCAGGGCCTCTTTGGAGGTGACCTTCCACCTGGCCGTCTGCAGAAGAAACCAGACACCGCATGGGCTCAAACCCCTTATTCGCAAAGGACCAGTGAACAAAAAAATGTTATGAGGGACTTCTTTCCCGCGGTAGACTACGCATCCCATTCAGACATGTAGCTGGAGAACTGCTCCGAAGTATAAAACCATGCAATTTAGATGACAAGAAGCCAAGCAAATTTTGGAAGAAAGCGATCGAGGAAGAACTCGACCTGATATTCTACAGAGGTTGAGCAAAGCATAGCCAACAGCCTCGCTGTTGATCAGCAGAGTCAACTAAGCAGAGAGAGAGAGAGTCACCTGTGGAAAGTCATTGATCTCCAGTTCTTCTTCATATCGTTTGATGGTTTCCGTCTGTTCGGCGATCTGCCTTTCCTCCTCCATCTTCTCCACTGGAATGTAGTTGAGCTTAGCATTGATCTTCTCTGCCAGCTGCTCGGCGATCGTCTTAGCCGAGACAGAGGGAGCCATGATGGTCCCTCCCCGGAGGATGGCGTTGGTAGCCTGCTGCATCACATCCTGCCGGGAATGCACACATACATCAGGATGACCATCCAGCCACTGCATCTACACAGAAACTAGACATCTTTGATGGCCTTTGTATCACGATATGGAGTCACCTGAGCTTCAGCGCCCAAGTTCTTTTGAGCATTGATCTTGATGGCCAGTTTCTTAGCGAGCTCCAGCTTCTGGATGTTTCCGGCAGATGGCATGGCAATTCCAGCCAGAAGGCCTGCCGCGGCCGTTGCGCCAGCTGTACCCCCGCCACCTCCTCCGCCACCCCCTCCTGGAGCGGACAGGTCCTTCACGCGCTTCTTGGAGTTGAACATGCTTTCAATCTGCTCGTCAATCTGTAACAAAAAAATAGCTCATGGTAATACACAAGAGATGGCCAAGTGCATGTAACTATGAGCCCTTAAAGAACTTTTTAGTCTTTAACAACTGCACCAGAACCATAAGCCTGATAAGATGCCAAAGGCCTTACATCCAGTGCAGTGTCTTCGTCGTCAGAGTCTTGCAGACCCAGAGCAGCTTTCTGCAACTTCTTTCTCTCGTTGGCTAGGGCATGCTCCGTCTCGTCGAATTTGAACCCCTTCCCGGAGAATCCGCTGCTGCTTTTGATGCTCTTACCCTCCTAAGGATAATCACGGAGGAAGGGTGTGAAGACTGCTTTATGCAAGACGGCAAATCAAAAGCATGACTGATAACTGATCTAATATAACCTGGAATAATGTCTTTGTTGATTCACACTGCAAAGGAAAAGTGTGGTTGGGGCATTCTGTGAAGTTAGAATGTAGCCCATAAAGACAAAGGGGTTAAACGGAACAAAGAGCTGAATAAATAGTCTAATCCATGCTAAATCAAGACCCAAATGAAGCACAAATCCATCCATTTCAGCGTTTTGAGCGTCATCCTCTTACGGCTTTCTGCTGATCTCTGAAGCTCAACCACAGCTGTTCCAGATCAGGGGGCACAGTGGATCCGGAGAGCTCCAGAGCTTTAATGATGTCCCCAGCGTACCGGACCTGCTCCTCTGTGATGAACGTGTATGCGTAGCCCTAAAACAAAATACAATCATCTTCATCACTCATCTTAATTTTTACTGAAAGTTCAGTGCTGTGATCCGAGACACAAAGGAACATGGGAAGCCAAGGCATATCATGCAGCATGGATAGTAGGTCAGGTCTCCCAGGCCATAGTCCTGTACAAGTTACAGTTGAAAATAACAAGGACATACTCTATCCTTTGTCTATAAAGAGGCGTGACTGATTACAGGACCCTGATCAGGTGACTGAGTACCAAGACATCAAAAGGAGTCTAAATGACCGAAACCTGTGGCCATCGTGGTCTGACACACCAGGACCCTGATCTAAAATACCAGGCACCACACTCACTTTGTTCCCTGCTCTACCAGTCCGCCCAGCTCGGTGAACATAGTCCTCGTAGTGGTTAGGGCAGTTGTAGTTGATCACCAAGATAAGCTGCTTGACATCCAGGCCTCGGGCCGCCACGGATGTGGCCACCATCAGCCGGCATGCCCCGTTTTTGAAGTCATTGATGATACTGTCCCTGTCGTACTGGTCGATTCCTGAGAAATAAAGCGAGAGTTGGCTTCATTACATTACACACCATGTTCTATTTTACGGCAATTTCCACCGTAGCCTTTGGCAAAATAATAGAGTCTACCAGGCGGAAAAGAAAATTTAAAAAGAAAAAAAATAAATCACCAAGCTATGGCTTAGCAGTCAGCAGCATAGTGGATTACGAACTGGATTTCTGTTAAGCAATTAGCTTGGAATTAATAACGGCAGAGCTGTATTTCTACAATATACTAGAGGATTATTAGCGGCTTTGGATTAAAAGGGTCAACTAATTAAAATGCAGTTGCTAGAGCCTGTGGGTCACACCACTGGAATGAAACAACGGAGTGACCTAACCTCCATGGAGAGACATGCAGGGGTATGAGGCCTTCATCAGGTCTTTGAGCAGAGCATCTGCATGCTCCTGCTTGTCCACAAAGATGATGACTGAGCCCTTCTCTTGGTAGTGGCCAAGGATCTCTAGCAGCTTCAGAAACTTGTTCTCCTCCTCAATCACAATCTAGGTAAGACAGGACACACACTTAGGAAACTTCAAACATTCAAGATTCACTTTCAAAATCAGTGCCATGAAGAAACCACCACAGTCCAACAAATATTGCACGTTCCTACACTGGACAGCACCAGTGTCTCCCCCCGGAAACCTTACCACATGCTGTTCAACGTCGGAGCACACGACACTGCGGCCCCCGACTTGCACCTCGACGGGTTTGGACAGGATCCTACGAGCAAGGGCCTCCATAGCTCGGGGGAAGGTGGCGGAGAACATCACAGTCTGTCTGTCGGGCCGGATGTTATCGACGATGCGCATCACCTGGAAATAATAGAGACACCCTGTCAAACGTCTGCTCCAGGAAGGCAATTCACATGGTAAAAGTGCCTTTGATTAAAACATTCAGCTTTTTAGAGTTACGGTAACTAAATGACTGGTGCACATGAAGGCACTCATTAAAGGTCAGGTCTGCTTCTAAGGTTGCCGTTTCATTGCACCAGCTAACATACATTTGGTAGTAAAAATTTGGCACTTTCTTCTTTCCATTGATTTCCGGTTAGGTACCAGTACCAAATCAGCAGGGATACTTTTTTGGTACTTCGGTACTTTGAAGTGGGACTTTGCAAAAACAAAATACTATCTGCTATCCTGAAAAAGCACAGCTATGAACTCGGAAAACAAACAAAAAAGTAAGTAGAAAAAACAAAGTACTAACAATGGATATACAGACAAATGAAGGAGTTCCAAGCTTTTATTGTGGTTTGGTCAGAATAACAGATTCAAGATGTGGGTGGCACAATAAGAAAGAAGAAATTATGGGCTGTAGAATACTGGAAAATTTTCAAATATCGCAATGTGATTTTATTGCAATAAGTATTGGGATATTTATAAAGCAAAGGAGTTCTGGATAAATTTCTCACAAAACCATTTAGAAATTATTTTAACAGAATGGGTGAAAATGATTACATTGTCTCAGAGAACACATGCAGCACTCATGCTATGAAAAGTCCTCTCTCAGTCCTTGCAATGTAAGAACTGCATGTGCATAATATATTGTCCAACATCCCGCCTTGTGTTGCGATTGTCATTCAGCGCTGGTATTGGTTTTTGCACCAATGGAAAACCAACACAAGCACCGTACTTATGGTACTTTTTTTTTTTGAAGTATGAAAAGAATGGTACCTGTTGCAGTGGAAAAGTACTCCAATAGAGAACTGTGAGCGAGGAGGACAGTACCCACCTGTGGTTCGAACCCCATGTCAAACATTCTGTCTGCTTCATCCAGAACCACATACGTGACTCTGCGAAGGTTTGTCACTCGACCTAGACATCCAGGTACAAAATCAGACAGCCATTAATCTTCTGGAAGGGGAGTAGAAATTTCATATACAGTCACAGTCAACGGGCATTATACAGCTATTTCTATTAGCTCATCCATCTTCCATACACAACAACATTTTCTCTCAGTATCCTTTAAGGATAATGTATTGTGGCCTTATTGCTTTTCTCATCTTGCGTACCATCTCAGAGGCACGGAGAACCTGTAAAAGTCAGAAAACAGCCATATCGCATTAAAAAAAAAAAAAGAGAGAGAGTGAGACGGGGTCACATCAATCATTTTCTGACCGCCTTTTCACCTACGAGAAAAACATAAAGATTACCACGCATGTGTGGAAGGAAATAAACCGAGAGCTCCTGCTAACACCTGGTCAGCAGCCTTATGTGAAGTTTAAAACTACCTAACCGAAGAATTTAACCCACGGAATCTTTGAACCACCGCAGAAGTACTCTAATCAAATTAAATGTCCAGATTTTATGCATACTACTCTAAAAACTTGCATCTTGTGTTTGAGTGCAGCATACAGGTGAGCTTTCTTACATGTGCAGTGCTAAGAGATGCAGGTGACCTACGCCTCTAAAGACGGCCATTAGGGGGAAGCAAAGTTCATTCGCCACCTACCTTTGGTGGATTAAATCTTCAGGAACACTTCAATAGTCTTGAGGGTGTTCCCCAAAGTGGTCAAATAACGTCAACAGTTTAGTAAGCAGTAGTGACTTCACTCACAAAGTTCCATGCACTGCATGACAATTTAATTCAATCTCATTTAAGCTGTAGTAGCCATTTAGTTAATCTATTCAGAGTTTGAGGCTCTACGAATAAAAGACATAAAAGTCCCGTCAAATAACTTCGTACTGGCCGCTCAAGTCACTTAACCTCAGTCCAAGGGTGGCCTTTTGTTTTCCAGCATCTACACAGTGTCCTTGAAATACATATGTATATTGACTAAACACGTTTAAAACGGATGGATGAACAAACATACAGTACGAGAGGCCATCTTATGCATCAAGTTGTGGAATTAGCCTTTTTACATATTCCAAACCATTCTGACTTTTTACAAGTACAGTGGTACCTCAGTTCTCAAACTTAATCGATTCCGGACTCCGGATCGAATCCTAAAATTTCTGATCAAATTTTTCCCATAAGAAATAATGGAAAACCAATTCACCGGTTCCCGGCCAAAATAAACAGGATAAAACAAGAGGAGCATTTCTTTTATTAATGGCTTCCACAACAATAAAGATCTTATCCTAACATTACCCCTGTCCTGCCCTTGATCGTCTGCTCCTTCTGTGTGCCACGCCCCCTTGTTAACCTCTTGTGGGATCCTCATGTGATCAGCTGTTTCTGGTTGTTGTCATTAGTCCTCTGTAATAAGTCTGCGTTTCAGTTTGCTTCCCCAGGCCGGTCATTGGGTGCGTTCGACTTGCTTACAGCACTGGCTAAAGGCAACGCATTCAGATCCTGACGCAATGCATTATGGTTAGATGCATGGCGACCTCTCACCCGGCTGCACAAACTGGAACCACCTCTGTGACGACACACCTTTGCCCTTATTGGCTGAAGGGTTTAGTTATATGCATGACATTTGTATCCCAGCCAGTTCCGATGCATAATCTGCTATTTCTCCCGAATATCACATAAAGCAGTGAGAACTGTTTTACCAGATAAATTAACTGAAAACCAAAGTTTAAATAAATAACATAAATACTCTAACAATAAATAAATGACTAATTTACATGTACTATTAATTACTGTAATGTTGCGCTTCTTTATTTGGTTAATCGTCCAGTCTGTGAAAACGGCATTTGAGTAAGAATTACACTGTAGTATGACTCATTTCCTGGCGCGTACAATTTCTATTAGGTCGGCGTTCATGGTTCGACTTCTGATATTCACATCGAGTTCTAGGTCAAACTGGTCTGTTTGACTTTTAAGAAATTCGAGTTCTCGTGAGTTCGAGAACTGAGGTACCACTGCACACACAAATAAATATTTTTATGTAAATATAAAAATCTCAATTTTACAATTTCAAGCCACTCGAAAGTTAAAAGGTGCAATGCAAGCATCCATAAAACACCGAAAAAATATTTAGATGAGTGCAGCATTAATGAGAATTCTTTTTTTTTTCTTACTAAAGAAATGCAATTGCATGTTATTTTTAGATCCAATTATCAGATTCTTCTTATTAGAATTTAATGAACAGATTCTCTGTGCCCTTCCTCTTGCTAAAGCGGGAAGAACTGCCCTTTAAGTCATTGCTCCTGCCATTTGAGGCTTTGGGACACTTAACGCACATCACTGCCAACACTCTGTTCTAGATTCCAAGTAAAACTCAAAAGGACACCCATGCAGATACGGAAATGTAAGCCCTCCCAGCGCCAAACCAATGGTCACACTATAGCCGGACCAGACCACAACAGCAGGAGTCCAGGTAAACAGCTGTATACAACACCACACTCAGCCTACTTCCACGTGTACTTTTGGTCTCATTTTTAAATCACTCACACGAACATGTGGTCGATGGACAGATATTTGGAGAGTCGCTACGGCTGCCTGAATAGATAATACAGCTCTGACACCCGTCCGGACAACTTAGAAGAGAACTCCTTAAATTTCCTTATTCCGAAGTCTGAAAATGTTACTGCGCCGTCGTCTGCGTTTCACACTTACCGCTGTTTGCGCCTAACATGTCAATCATCCGCCCTGGTGTGCACACAATGATCTCAGCTCCTCGCTTCAGCTCGGCAATCTAGACCCCCAACATTGAAGGAAGAGAGACATGACATCGGGGGGAGGCACCACTGCAACACACCCATCTACTTCACTGGATTATGGACAAGAAAACTGTAGTGCTAATCTTTTTTTTTTTTTTTTTTTGTGTGTTGGTCGTAGCATAAATGTCTGCTAAGATCAATACTTTACTTATTTATTTTTAGTGATCCTGGTTAAGCGATGACAGGTGTTACTGATTTAAATAAACCCGGTGAATTTCAACAGGTTGGCTGACGAGGTCTCTGGTACCTGCTCGCTAATCCCGGTGCCTCCGTAGACGCAGACCACTCTCAGCCCCAGAGGTTTGGAGAATTTCTTGCACTCCTTGGTGATCTGCAGGGCCAGCTCTCTGGTTGGGGTCATGATCACAGCTGCGGTAAGAGGTGAAGCATTACTTTAAAGGCACCCTTGTCTGGATAATCGCCACTTTTAGCAGGAAGCGTCTCAACTTACAAACACCCCGATGCAGAGCTTTTGTTCAGGGGTGCCTCGAGTCACCAGAAGCGACACAACAAAATCAAACAGAAATGAGGGTCTAATAAGATCAGGCAAAGAGTCCCACATTGGTAAGGATACATTCCAATTATAGATATGCTGTAGCAACCAGGACAAAGAAATTAATATGACCAAAAAATGCAAATTGGGGTCAGTCGGTCAGTTGCTCGCTCGCCTTCCTTTCACTCATCCATTCTCACTTTCATTCACCGACTCCTGTTTAATGTTGTCTTATGTTCGTCATATGCGTAAAGCCATTCTTAAAGTCCCGGACACCTTTTTGTTTCAATGCACGTCTGCATATTTTGAAACAATAAAGTTGTATTTGAATTGTAAAAGCCAACCCATCTGCATAGCGACCCAACAACGAAACCCTGATGCGAGCATCCAGCCGATTGTGCAGATGGATCCTCCTCTTTTGTAAAGGGGTTGCTCAGGGGTGGAACCCCGGCGAAGAGCCTCACCTATGGGACCCTCGGACTCCTCCAGGGGCCTCTGGTCCAAGATGTGACGAAACATAGGCAGCAGGAAGGCGATGGTCTTTCCGCTGCCGGTCTTGGCAATGCCAATCAGGTCCCGGCCGGACATGATGGCTGGTATGGCCTGGGCCTGGATGGGTGTCGGTTTTTCGTAGTTGTGCCTGTCAGGAGAGTGGCAGCCATTACACACTGGGCAGCCGGGAGGGATGGAAGAACTTTCACCCGTTCAAGTCCTACGAGCTCCTGATGTTATCAAACCAAAGAGCAAACCGTGCGACACGAAACAGGTTCCGTTGGTTTAAGGCATCACCAGGCGACAGTGAAATGGCAGTAAGATCTGGAAACGCTCATATCACACAAGTACACTTCTGCTATGGGAGGCATAAGGCAAATGTCACTGGTAATTATGGGCAGCAGGAAGTCCGCCTGATTGGCTGCAACACTCACTTTTTAAGTGCAGATAAAATCTTCATGGAGATGCCACACTGCACCCATGTCTTGATAGGTTTGGGACAGCCTTTCCCCTTAACGGTGATCCCTTCCAGCTCCAACCTGTACACATTTACCTCTGTGGCATAACAAAAAGATACAAAAGAGATTAAGACAATGTATTTGAACTCCAGGTGTGTTCCTCAAAAAACAACAAAAAGGTCTAAACCTGAAACAGGTCCCTAAACCCGTGTCTGATCCATATATTCATTCTAAACAAGTGATAACTTCAGATGTACTTTAAAAGTACCATTACTCAACAGCAAAGTAGGCAGTAACTATTCAACACAGAGGATGTGGATTGGTGAGTGATACCCATCAGGTGACACGCCCCAGGAGTAAACGCAAGCAAATGCGTTCAGCTCCTTTGCGACCAAGTCCATGCAGAACGAACAGGAACACGTAAGGCTACATGCGGCATGCGCGACTCAAGCGAGCAACACCAGTAAGGAGGTGGCGAAAAGGCAGCCATCCGTTCATCATCACACCTTCTTGGGTCATCTTGGCCAGGTCTGGCACCTCGACGTAGAAGTTCTTGCGGTAGGGTTCATACTCGATCTTCTGGTGGTCCACCGGCTCCAAAACCTTTCTCTGCTTAGTCTGATAGCCTGTCAGAGCCGTCTGCAGATCTACCTCCTCTTCTTCAGAGGAGTACTGGACAAGGATGAAGATGACCAAAGAACTAATCAAGACGCGCGGCTTTAACACGCGACGACGACGTACAGCAAATGAGTTGGTGACAGACACTTCGACGACCAAAGTTAAAGGAAATACCTCCATGGCATCTTGGTCATTCTCCATCAGCTCGCCCTTCTTCTTGGTGGTGCTTGGCGCTTTCTTGGTGGTGACCACCGTCAACACCTTGGTCACCGTCATGCCTCCCTTCTGTTTAAGAGAGCAAGGGGATAGGAGTTCTACTGCTCGAGCGTCAAGTCACGGTGCGTAAAACAGCTGGAATCATGGACACCCACCTTGTCATTGGGTCCCTTCATGGTTCCCATGTTGAACTTCTTCACCTCCTCCTTCACCTCCTCCATGTAGGCATCCAGGGGGTCAAGCTCCTCTTCTTCCGGCACCTCCATGGGCACGGCTACTTCCACGCTCTTCTCTTGCTCCTCTTCTGGCTCTGCAGGAGCTGAAGCTTCCTCGTCGTCATCTAGAAAAATTCCGGTACAATTAGGTCCTTGGGTTTAATGAGGTCTTTCAGAAAAATGTATATCATCACTATAGATGGAATACTCCCATTAAAGACCCCTCACACCCGCTTGAGTGACTTCCCTCCAAATGTCCGGGTTGCAGAACATAGAGGAGGAGGCCACCCCCCCAAATCCACCATTATCACCTCTCACTTTCCCACCTCCCCCTCCAATCCAGACCTCCTTAGATCTGAGTCTCTCTTACTTCTCATTTTTTCACTTTCAGCATCATGCACCTTATTGCCTCTGTATTTAAAGTAATTTATTATTGCTCATAGTTCAGTGCGTGTCTACTGTGTGTCATGTGTTGTGTCAAATGCTACAACCGTTATGTGTGTGCGCCGCTCCTCTATGCCTTTTAAATTGCCCCTCGGGGACAAATACAGTTTTTTGAATTTGAATTCTTGTCCGTTTACTGATAGTGTTCGACAGTAGTTGTAGTTGTTTTTACAAAGTTTTAATTTAATTAAGATTTGCACTAGTTAACATTTGCACTCATGATGTTCATTTGTATGCATTACTTTATATCACTAATTGTGAAAACTTAACGTTGATAGCCAGATAGTTATCTAAAAAACATTAATGTTAACTGCAAATAAAGAGAGATCAGCTTGCAGCTTTTTGACACCGAAAAATTTACCTCACTGATCATTCATGCAAGTCCCTTTAAAACCGTTCACTGACGGCTGTGTAAAGATGGGTTTCAATTTGTGGCACTAAGATCATTACATTGATTAAAAAAATATATAATTACATTACATTGATTAAAAAAAAAACCAAAAAAAAAAAAACCGTAAAACAGTCACTGAGAACATGTGTTTTTTATGTTTTTCATGTCCCTGCCAATATAGAATGTTCAAAATGCATGATTTGTTTCCTGAATATTAACAATAAGCAATGATAAAGTTACAATGTACAGTAAAATGAACTGGAATTGATCCGGTACAGAATGGTGTGCATAGCATGGGTTTGTAAAGAGGCCGACATCCACTTTACACCGCACTCTGGGACAAAATCCGGACCAATAGCCCTGATTGAGTAAACCAATCCTGAAAATACAAGGACAAACACTGAATTTGTGGAGCCCATCTCCCACAACCTCTCAAGACGGAGAAGGAAGTTGTTCCCCAGAACTTCGGGATTGCAGGAAATAACTCTGCACTTCTTTTTCCAAAACAGTAATCCTCCATCAATCACGCTGGATTACATTTCAAACTGCTACAGATGGCAACGACCAAGTGAAATATGGATGAAATATACAATGTACAAGAGGAAGGTTTGACTGCAGAATGTTGCCCTCACCGTCGTCATCTTCCAGACTCCACTTCTTGCCCTGCTTCATCTCCTCCAGCTCCTTCTTCAGCTCCCCGATGTTCTCCATCGCCTTCTTCCGCTGCTCCTCCCTCCACTTCTCCACCCGCTCCTTCCTCTTCCTCATCTCCTCCTCCAGCTTGTTCTGATCGAAGTCTTGCTACAGGAAACAAAGAACACAAACCGCTTTCTTCCGGCACCTTTTCCTGGCGGTAACAATGTGTCCATCTGCACCTGCTGTTGGCCATTAAGCTTTTACCTTCTCTGAAAAGTTCAGGTCCATCAAGGACCCCGCATATTGCGTACAGCGTAGCAAGTCACCGCTATCAACCTGACACACAAAGGCATGGAACTGCAGGACAGTGGGTTTCAGAAGGGCGCAGCCGCTTTTCCCCACTAAAGGAAAGGAAAACTGTCCCATTTCAGCTGTGATCTGAGCTGTAGACATGGGGTGTTTCTCAATACAAAGAACACAAAGATCGTACTTGTGGTCTTGGCAAGAACGGTCTTGCTAACTTGCCTTCCAAGAACGAGCTTGGGGCTCAATTAATTATGGGCTTGGTCTCGCTCAGTGAGGATGCAACTGATGCATCCTTGATATTTGGGGCAAGGAAAGAACAACATCTGGGGATTTCTATAGTCTTCGGTATTTCTGTTCTTGAGTATTGGGACTGGTCTTTGGAAATAGAAGATGACGTAAAACGGGTCCACAAGTACGCATATTGAGAAACACCCATGTGGTCAGCAGGGGTCCCTTATAAAACGACATGCCAAACACGGTGGAGTATCAGACAATTTTAAGGGGAAGGTGCCCTAGTCAGGTGGGGCACTCACATCCTCGACTTTTTCTTCCTCTTTCTCCTCTTTTACTTTCTTCTTTTCTACCGCCTGCTCTGTGTTGTCTGGCTTCTCTTTACTTTTTGATCTGTCCCAGGAAGAAAAATAATATGCATTAATAAAAATTACATTTATATATAAAATTATTACATGAAAAGCAGCGTAAACAAGATTTGTAAAGCTTATTCAATTCAATTCAGAATACCACATTTTCACAACATTACATTCAGAGAATGCCTGCCCAAAGCCCCCCCCATGAAGGAACAACTCCCTAGAAGGAAGAAACCTTGGGAGGAACCAGACTCATAGGGGGAGACAGGGGGACTCGAATAAGATTGTAAAATCCTAATGCTAATCATACTTACTTTCCAAATACATGCAACAGACAAGTTACAAACATTATGTCCCAGGAGATTCCCTGCTATATTAAATTGCTCAGAGAGACACACATACACTCTTTATAAAACCCATCAGATTATGACGAAATCAAACATCTTACCTGTTGTCACTCTTCCTGCTCCGACTAGGGGTTGCAGACCGTGACCTACGACCCCGGCCCCTGCTGGTAGACCGCCTGCGATCACGACTTCGAGACCGCCGCCTCTCTCGGCTCCTGGAGCGCCTGGAATAGAAAAACAGCATTCCCGGACATCTGCAGTAAGTTTGATGATTAAGCATTGGGGTCAAGCGAAATCCTGATGCTTCTCCAAACTTCTTTAACAAGGATCTTTAACAAGTCTTCTACAATACAGAGCATCACCCATGCCCTTTTTTGGATGGCTTACCTAGGACGCTTCCTGTCCCTGGAGCGTGAGCGGCGCCGGTCCCTACTCCGGGACCGATCCCGGCGACTTCGGTCCCGATCGCGGTTGCGAGAGCTGCCGCGGTCATCACGCTTGGATCGCTTGTCCGGAGAGCGGCTTTTCGATCGACTTCCTGAGCGGCCCCGCGAGGCTGACCGTTTCCGGTAATGCCTGAAATACGGGACTGCACTTTTACGCCGGTTACACAAAAACGATCTGGCATCTGATGAACGAAAAATCGATTCAAAATAACAGTTTTAGAGTAGTGAATTTTCACAGACTTATGTACCGCTTAGACACAGCGTTGTTTTGAAAATCTTGTTTTAAAATGTCTCTAAAAAGGCTGACTATGTAAAAAGCTTGAGTCAAATACTCCATGTAAATCAAGTCACTGGACTATGTTTTAAAAAGTTAAACTTATCTGTTTACAGACGATGTTCCGCATGTAAACATTGATGCATCTGCATTGTGTTATGTTTCCATTGCATTATAAGACATATGATGCAGCCCAAAGCGCGATGCCCCACATGGGCGGCATTTTTGCCATCACGGCTTTTTCCCCTCAAACAGAAACAATCACTTCAGTTTCTGCTCCAATTGTGTCACAACCCCCGACGAATTAAAATCAGACGTGTACAGAGGTACCAGGTCAACTTAACTCAAACCCATAGAAATGGGAGCGTACACGTCCAATGCGTGGAAACACGCTGTTAGCAAGCGCGCTAGTTTTAAAATGCGATTAGCATGTTTACACCTCGACAAACATATATGGCGATATTACTGACAACTTTGTCCATTCACACAGCGGTAATTTAGACAGCTACCAATGAGACTTTCCTCAATGCGTGGCCTAAATAAAGTCTTATCTAAAAGCTAGCCAATTAGCTACTCAGAAAACAGCAAAAATACTGCGGCTAATGCCCCCCACTAGATTATAATCCACCCAACTCACCTCGATTCCCGTCCCATGTTTGTTCTGTATTCTCAAAAGAGATTCCGTGTTTTGTTTTTATTGTGCTTACTTGTAGCGATTATTATGTATTTTAGATGCAATGTGGGATGCGTACGACGTAATAAGGAGGCGACCTTCCGACCTTCGCTGTCGATTATTACAGCGCCTCTGGTGGTGGGAGGCCGAAAGCATGAAACTTATTTCTACTCTATCTTATTGTCATACTTCGTGTGGCTACATTGCCGACAGAATTAACCATTAAAAAGACATATACCCCTGCACCATCCAGGGTGATACAAATGGCAAGGAAACACCCTTGACAAGAGGCCAGTTCATTACAGGGCAAACATATATATACTGACTTGTAATGTGGAATAAAATTAAGAAATATTCCCTGCCTGCCAATCAACCCATTCTACTAATGTTTAACTATTAGTCTAGTATAATAACAGCTTCACAAGATCATGTGCCACATCTGGTCTAAAGTCCATCCAAGCACATCTATGCCTCTTAGATCACAGTTATATTCTGCTGGGTGTTGACCACAGTTGCCCTTTAGCTAAAAAAAACACTTTAACAAGAATGTGAGAATGTTATCATTGTTTGTATGAGTGATTTATAGAATTACATGCCCCTGTCTTTTCTGATGCAGAACAAATGTGTGTTGTTTTCATCTGGAAGGTAATTCATTTTCTATGGCACCATGGGTCATTTTCTATAGACAGACACTTTATCACTGGACCCAATATGGCTGACAAGGTGTTAGGAATCCAATAATTGTCATGCCATTCTGTCATCTATTTAACTGCCAATAGGGTGTGATTGTGCAAGTCTGTGACCAAGAGATGAACTGGAATCTCATCTACCGCGAATCCCTTGATCAGACGTGTTGCTTCTTACAGGCCCAGTGCTCACTAATCTACCATAGATATAATACAAAATGTTCTTAGCACACCAGGGCCCTGTACTTATCAGAAGGTTGTTGGTTTAAATCCCAAGGCCGGCAAAAGGATTTCATTAAGTCTTTGAGCAGGGACTGTTATACCTAAATGCTCCAGTGATTGTCTGACCCTGCTTTCTCAAAGAGAAAAAAAATGACTAAAAGTAACTTAACTCAATGGTAACTTTGTACTAGTGGAAATGAAGAAGGAACACTGAAGACTTGTGTGTTTTTAACTGTGGGGCATGTTAATGAATTAATGATAGCATTAACTGCAATTACCCCCTCAATGCACTTTAACAGGGGTCAGTGAACAGCTCATGCCACCTCCATTACAGAGTTGGGGGTGTAACACTTGTGTGTATTAACAGTCCATCAGGTTTGACCATATGTTCCCCCCGTTCTCACTTCCAGAGTTGGTCTCTTCCCACAGCCCAAATACATACAGCCCATGTGATCCAGCAGCAGACCTGCCAAGTGATTGCCTCATGGTAGATCGGCTGTGTGTGCTAAGCCTCCCATAGGTTACCAGGGGACCTGTCTGCATAAACCATGATTATAAACAGATGAATCACTTATAATGAAGTTATGGTGCCCTGGTGCTGGTTGTTGGCTCAGCTGGATCACAGTTAGATAAATAAAGTTGATACACCATCATTAGCAAACACTGCTCTCTCTGAAGTGTGGCCAAACCATAAAAACCACTGCTGACTACTCCATAAATGTAGGAGATGGACAGACAGAAAAACACACACAAAGACACACTTGTCTTGTGACTAAAGTATTTTTTGAAAAATTTACTCAGATCGCCAGTTTTGTGTACAATAAAATTTAATTCTAGGCAGTGACGATGTCCATTTCCATTAGTTAAAACCTCCAGGCATTCGACTGTACAAATCAATTTGTTACAAACACACAGAGGGCTTATTCTGAGAGCTAGTATTTAATTTGTTACAATACACTAACTTTACAAAATGGTCTTTGTCTCACTTACAGTGTACAAACCATGACTGAAGAGGAAACAAAAGTTTGACGTTCAGGTGATTTGTTCTTGTAGAAATATGACATTGACAAAAATGGGGGGGGGGTACCAAGAGGCCTTGCAAATTGCCACGGATGTCACACACCACCATTCAAACACAGCAATTAGATTCATCCTTAATGATTACAAACACAATTAACTGTTACACGAACAAGGTGGATCAAGCAGGACCTGAAGGAGACCAAGAACCAAAGTCCTTTTCTGAACTTGCGAAGTGTCGTAAAGAAGCGATTGCGATGACCCTACATCACTCCATACTTTGTTGGTAATATGTTTTTTTTTGTGAAAATAATGACAGCATCTTTCCTGCAGTTCCATTTGTCCTCCTCAGGGCTTTATTGAAAAATAAACTGCAACAATGCTTTAATAAATCCACCCCCCACCCCTCCCCACTCAGTATCAGATACTCTGAATGACAACCACCCAAAATGAGTACATTCACAGCTATAGCTCCTTCATTCAAATCTCAGACACTCGATAACCATCGAAGCGTTTTTAGAAATCGGCCAGAAAGACTGACCCAAATCGGCTTTGAGATTACACTGCAAGACAACGGCCTAAACCGGGCCAATTTCCTAAAGATATCAAGCACTTTAAGATAAAAATAATATTTTAAAGCTGATCTTAGTGTGCAGACAACTTAAACATCTCTGCGGCAAACAGGCGGGCCGTCAAACACAATCAAACCTATAGCAGACTAGACATCACACCCTCCTTATTGTTTAAAGCTGCACCCATTCAGAACTGTCACCCGTTAGATAACAAACGGGCTCAGAAACCCCAACCCATTTTCGATTTAGCGCCATTTCACAGTAATACGTTTACGCTAAAATCAACACCATACCGATATAATATAGGTTCTCTTCTCCCCCGATATACAACTTAACAAAGCATGATTAAAGGTCATGTCTTAATGAGTCTGTGTTAAAAGAATTTACCCATATCCTATTATATTAAAATATTTTATATAGTGTCTGTTTAAACACAATGGTTTACTGTAAAAACTGAATTCCTTTAAATGGTAATTACACAATTAAGTCCAGAAAAAAACACATAAATTAAAAGTAAACAAAAATGTGAAGATGTCCTCAGAGACGCTGAAGTCTCAAAAGAGAAATCTAGTCTGAAAAACAGCACAAAGTGTGTGAAATGATAGAATGCTGTTATTCCATGTTACTCAGCCAAGGTGGCCAGCTGAGATCAGCGGAGTCCTTGCTCGCCCTGGATTTGTAAATATTTGTTCGGCAACCAAAAGGCATCCAATCGGCATTCTTGCAATCTAGAATTAAGAGGTGATGTCATCATTGAGGGGGTTCATTTTTAAAGGGCCAGAAGGTCATTTTTCTCCCCACAGGAGCCCAGGATCACTCCCTGCATTCTCTCAAAGTGTCAACCATGGTACCCATCACGACTCGAAACACAGATGGACTCCTCCTGACCTGACGAGATGAACGAGCACAACCGTCACCTCCACAGTCACTGTGAGTCAGATCTGATTGGAGATGCCATCTCTGTTAGTTTCTCCTCGACATTAATTAACAAAAAAAAAACAAAACAAAAAAAAAAAAAAACACTGAATTTAATTAGATCCACAAAAAAGGTCACGCGTCAGGAAAGGCAAAGAGAGGCCCATCGACGGAGCCGTTTATTGAAGATACTCGGAAGAAACCAGTCTCCTGGAGGGGTGGGCGGGGAAGGGGGGGGGGTAGTTGTTTGCCGTAGTCTCTCCGTCATCCGTTCATCTCTGGCTGCAGCAGAGCCTCGAACCTGGGACTCTACTTGCTGGTCTGCTGCTGCAGGTGGAGCAGGTACTCGTAGTAAGACAGCGCAGACTCAGTCCGGTCCTCGACCATGTTTTGCATAAAGGCGGCTTTCAGTTGACTCTCTTCCCTGTGAGAGAATACAGCGTCACCCTCTCCGCCGTCACCCCGTGTGTAGACAGACACACTCCGCGTACTCTACACACCCCGCCTCTCTGCGGGACAGCGACGGGGGGTTGGATCCTCCCGTGACAATGGGACCACCTACCTGACAATGTGCAGGACAGGGAAGAAGGGCCTCTGCTCCCTAAGCCAGCCCACGAAGGCCCGGGTGCGGACCGACTCGGCAGTGTCCAACTCAGGGAGCTGGTTCTGGGAACGATGGAGGCGGAGCAGGAGGCATTGCTTAGCGACGCGGGGGAAAGTGGTAAACGAGGGCCGAAAACGGCAGACGGCGCGGCTTTACCATGTTCTGAGGCACAGCAGCGTAGCTTGGGACTCCCAGCACTTGAGAGAGGAAGCTGGGATTGCAGTTCCTGCCGATCCAGAGGAACATCACCTGGAAGTCAGGAAAGAACAAAACCAGGAAGTAAACAAACAGGAAACGCCACCCATCACGCCTGGGGCGCCCCACTCGGGCCCCGGCGACCACACCCACCGAGCCGGCGTCCATGAGGAAGGCTCCCTCCCGGCTCAGCTTCTCCACAGACAGCTGCAGCACCTTGGGCTGGGGGATGGTGCGCTCGTTGATGTTCAAGGCGCCCTGATGGGACAGCAAAAAAAAAAAAAAAACGGAAAAGGGACCTGTCAGGGGGGAGGGCGACCTCATGACAAATTCAGCATGCCTGGTGGACGGAGGTGGGAAGTTCAGCTTCAGAAAATACAAATACAGACCAAGGTTTTGTTTCAACCAACCAGTTGAGTACTCTGTCACCAGAAGTGGGGACTCGAGTCACTGACTCGTGGCTTTGCTTGGATTCAAGGCATAAATTTGATGACTTGTGACTCAACTGCAAAACTGCCTTGGACTCAACTTGGATTTGAGGGCAAATGACTCAAAACTTCTTGGAGCCTACTTGGACCTTATGACTAGAGATGACTTGATTTTATTGTTCCTCCTCCATAACGTTATTTTTTTCATTTCAATGTATATTAATGCTTTGCTGTCTGCATTTTCAATTAGCTGAATGTGAGGTTTCCCAAGATAGTTTGTTGGAAAGATGCATCACTCTCTACATATATATATATGGTCGTAAATGTGTATAACGACAACCGCGAGTGGATACTTTCTTTTTTTTTTTAGCTCCTCTCTGCCTATAAAGAACGTATCCATTGACACGCTGCAGCAAAAGTTTTAATCACATAAGGTACAAAAAATGACAGATAGGGATTCAAGGTACATGACTCATAACTCAAGTTGGACTTGAGGGCAAACAACTTAAGACCTGACTCAGACTCGCTGTCTGTTACAAATTGGAATTCTGCTCTGTCTATTTATCGTCCTTATTGTAGTTTTGTACTGTATTGTTTTTTCTATTCTTTTACTGCACTCTTTAGTGTCTTTTGTTAGGATAAATCCTGCCAACTGCCTGTCATACAAAGTTTACTGTGACTCTTTATACTCAACTGGTTGGTCGAAACAAAAACCATGGTCTGCATTTGTACTCTCTGGACTTGAGCTGAACACCACTGCTGGTGGGAAGGAGCCCTGTCCCCATC
This sequence comes from Brevimyrus niger, assembly GCA_015164015.2. NCBI lineage: Eukaryota > Metazoa > Chordata > Actinopteri > Osteoglossiformes > Mormyridae > Brevimyrus > Brevimyrus niger. The sequence continues at coordinate 1,082,296 of JAABNY020000064.1, read as the reverse complement.
ACCTCACCTCATCCGTCAGATCGTCCACTCTGTAGAGAGCCGGGTGGATCATGAGCATGAGGAATGACAGCGGCTGGTACTTCAGCTGGAACATGGCGAACACGCGGTCGTCTAGCCGTGTGCTGGTGCCTGTCCGGAAGGCTTTCTGCAACCGAGAAGGCGGGGCTTGAGGGCTCCGAGAGGAGGGGCTAGAGACGGACATGGTCGCAGCCTGGTTTAGGGGAGGTGGGTACCTGCTTGAGCAGGGCCAGGATGTAGAGGGGGAAGAGGCGCAGGCAGCTGGGCGCCAGGAGGCCCGGCTGCTGGATGCTCAGCACCGAGGTGCGGTACGCCGTCAGCGAGTCCACGGCCGCGTTGGTCAGGGCGTCTCGGGCGTCGCTCAGGCTCGCCGACACAGAGCGGTCCACGGCTGGGGGCAGACGCGGGACGGCACATGTCAGGGGGCCAACTTGAGAGTCGAGTTCAGAAGAACCGCACAGCCGAGCGCCCGTGTCCATTGCTACCAGTAACCAGTAGTGAACCGGCTCTCACCCATGCTGGCCAGCAAGCCGGTGATGGCCTGGACGTCCGCTCCCGCAAAGATGTCCGCCATGGAGTTGACGACGGGAAGACACATGGTATGGACTCGAATCCGCCGCTCTCCTGGAAACAAGCACACACATGTAAGTGTCACACCTGTCCGCTCAGAGTCATGTGCAAGTGACACACATCCCCCCCCCCCCGCAGACCGGCTCCTCTCTCTCTCTACCTTTGCTGGACGTGTAGAGAAGAGCAGCCTGGAAGGACACCGCCTGCAGGTCCATCAGGTTCTCCTCGATAGACATCTGCACGGCAAAGCCCGCATCCGGGTTCACGTTGGGCAGCGACAGTAGGTCGGTGGACCGCACAAAGAAGTTCCCGTGGAAGGTGTGTATGGACAGGCCTAGGAGGAGTATTTGGACAGATTTACGGTCAATGTTCTCAATACTGTAAACTCATGCCTGTTGAGTTCTACAAATCCAAACTGTCACATCATTTGCAGAACCTCAAACGGAACAAGAATCTCAACAGCGAGGAGAAAACTACTCAAAGATCGCAGCTGAAAATGAGCAGGAAGGCCCTGAAGGTTACCTTTGGTGCAACGTATCCTCATGACTGCCTCAAAGCCGATCTTCCTGGTGAGGTATCTCTTCAGGTCCTTCTGGAAACGCTCCACCTCAGCTAGGTTGTGCTGATGGTGGTAGGAGGGGTAGTAGTAGACGCTTCCTGCAGAGTACCTGGATATGCAACCTGCGGTGAACCAGAGGAGATGATCACGAGTCAAGCTGACATTCACCACAACCGCGTGAGGGTGGAACCCCAACCAGCCCGCCAAGGTGGGTCGAGGAGAGGGGAGATGATGCTCACCCAGGGACGCCAAATCACAGTACTGCCCGCTCAGAAGGAACAGATCCACAGCCACCTGCTGTCCCGAACAGTCGAGCGCCAGCTTCTTATAGAAATCAGTGGCGGGAGACAGATGCTGGATGTCCTGGTGAGAGAAACGGAGGAAACGGCCCCACCAGTGTCAGCCTTCCACACACACGGCTCACAGGCAGCCTTGACGGTGGGAGACCTGCTAACGACTTCTGTATCAACCCAGTACGCTGATCACACAGAAACAACTGACAGCATCTTAGGAATCTAATTAAATTTCATTCAGGAAAATGTCTATTGCAAAATGGATGCAGGGTGCTACAGTAACAGCTATTTTTAAGCTTTTAATCATCATCAACATTTCACAATTACAGATTTCATACATCTACTCCGCAACACCCCCAGACACACACACACACAAGCCTGGACCAGACCTTCAGAGATGCCCTTTGATTGGGGTCTTCCCTCGATTTAAGAGCCCCTACGCCGAGCGTGGGCAGCTGGGTCTGGAAGATGGACGCCCGGCCCCCAGTGGGGGACAGCAGCTTGAACGCAGCCTGCAGGGCCGGGCCCAGCGCCGACTGGGTCTCCATGGTCTTGTTGAACATCTGTGGCAAACCCTTCAGTAGGTCCTGGACCAGCTGAGAGGGGAGGGGGGCGGAGGGAGGGGGAGATGGCTTTGATCAGGAAGTCTGCCTCCTCGGGGACACACGCAGACGTGCAGACGCACTGGAGCAGATGCAGATGCGCACGACCGCTAACCCAGAGTTTCACTACAGAAACGGCATGACACCAAAACACACGCGCGTTTTCTCCCCAAGAACCAGCTGCCCTGCATTTCAAGGCCAAGCACAATTAAGGTCAAAACAACTAATCAGACAACAGACAGTTCTCCAAAGAACACAAGGCAATAATTACTTCAATGAAGAGGTTTATACAACTACTATTTTAAACATTTGGAGACAGAGAGAGAGAGACACACACACACAGACAGACAGAGAGAGAGAGAGAGAGAGGCAAAGAGACAGACAGAGAGAGGCACAGAGACAGACAGAGAGAGGCACAGAGACAGACAGAGAGAGGCACAGAGACAGACAGACTCACCTCCTTGCAGTCATTGAGGTTGACTAAGAGGCTGTCTGGTGTCGGTATGAAAATATCTGCAGGAAAGGAGAGACGAGCAGATCAGGTGCGGAGACGCTTTCAGACCAGCACTTTGGGGGTACCGTCACCCCCTTAGAACAGTTTCAGTTCATCACCCTCCCCCACTCGCCCCCACGCTAATGAACAGAACAATGCAGCCTCTCAAATCTGCTGTCAAACGAGTACAGAGAAAAGGGGGAGTTAAGTGAGGTCGGCCATCTTTGGAGGAAAATAAAACCATACTGTCTAAAACTATAAAGCAATAAAATGCAGCTTGTCTGTGGAGGAACACATGAGGCTCAGGGAATAGAAACGGACGTAACGCGCAGCCGGGGCCGTTAGCAGGCTCGGTTCTGGTTCAGCTCACCATCGATGTCCGAGACGATGAGCATCTGCGGCTGGGACAGGCCCTCCTGTAGGTTGTAGAAGTGGATGGTGCTGTCGAATGTGATGAAGCCGATCTTCGTCCTGGTGTCTCCCGGGAGCCTGCGGAGAGAGCAACCCAGCCGGTCAGCGTCCCCGCTCCCTCTGGGCCTGACGCCCGGTCAGGATCGTGAGCCGCCTTCCTGCCGTCAGGCTAAGCGATCGGCGGCGGGGCGCACGTACGAGCTCAGGTTATCCAGGAGCGACTGGCAGACCACGTCCAAGTAGCCCGTCTCCACGGCATTGTGGGATACGTCGAGCACGAAAAGGTAGACGGCAGGCTGAGGTGGCCTCAACTGAGGGGGAGAGATGCGAGAAATTAGTCATGCAGAATTCTCTGGGTTCCTGGATACCAATGACTACAGTATGTATTGTCAAACGGGATATTTCACATAAATCAACTATATCTGTACAACATCTGTCAGAGATCAGAGACACTTGTATGCCTTCTTTGTTTATAGAGGTCTTTAATATTTATATATTCTGTGACATAACATATTTAAATATATATCTTATCACAGAATAGCAAAGTCAATTATTATGGCAGCTACACGTAAATCAGTTTTGTCTTCAAGAAAACTGACCATAAAGGAAGGAGACGTCAATTTACCATATATTCTGAGGGTGCGATGAACTCAATGGTGGGATTCTGGACCTCAGGTCTTTTGTGCGGTTCTCCATAAGATCTACTCACTGGGTTGTACATGAACTCTTCAGGAACTGCCCAGAAATGTACCAAAGGGGAAGTAGATTTGCTCTGGTCAAAGATCTAGATTCACAGCCCGACAACTAGCGACCCCACATTGTTGACGGTGGTCCCTCACCGTCATTGACCCTATAACAGAGGTTGCACTTCCACCGTCTCTGATCCAGGAAGGAGACAAAGGGGTTGATGTAGGTCCGGCAGGAGCGACATCTGACGATGGTGCTCGACGTCACGACGGGCAGCTGCTGTGATGGGGAATGGCGGAGATGAAACGCAGAGGCCAACACAATTTCCACAAGAAAAACCAGGTTAAACGCCGAAGATCCACCAAGAGGTATCAGGTCCCGGGCGTACCAGCAGGGCCCGGAACTTACTGAGAGGTCTTTGAAAGGGTGAAGCAGTAGCCCCAGAGGGAGCTTGGCCTTGTTTAACAGCGACTGCGTCTGTGGGATGTTGGCCAGCGTGCTACGGAACACCCTGCGGGAACGGGAGGATACGAGGGGAGGCTGATCAGGATGGGGCGGACAGGAAAGCCGGCGGGACAGCCTAGACCTCAAAGTGTGACGGGTCACCAGTTAATCACGACAGGAGAGACCCCCGCCATTTAGAACGTCATAGATGTCACCTGGTCTGACAAGACCGTCAAGAGCTTCTCAAACTTAAAAAACGGTCGCAGGCAAAGAGATGAAAGGACGATCGAGGGCGTAAGTGGGCTTCCTCTCGATCATGGAGGGTTGGACTCACTCTGGGTTGCAGTTGAGCTTCTGCAAGTCCTGAGGCAGGCAGGGCGTCGGCGGGGTGACGGGCCCAGGGGGGAGGATGTTCCGCTCCTGCAGGAGGTTCACGGCCCTCAAGGTCTCGGGGGACTGGGACTGAAGGCTCATTGCAGCCAAGGACGGACTGAGCTGGGCTGGGCTGGCCTGAGGCTGTGCACAACACAACGGCACTGTTCGACGGCAGTCATAAAACGAGCAGAGGGAGGCAACTAAACCCAAGGGACAGAGACTAAACCCCCCGAGTGGGGGAGGGTGGGGGGGGAAGACAGTACCTGCTGGTATGGCTGGTGGGCCGGGCTATATGGTGGCTTTGGGGACTGTAGGGGCGAAGCGCTGGGAACCATGTTTGCGTAACCAGGTGGAAGCGAGGGGTACGATTGGCCGGTCGGCCTGCCAGTCAACCCAGTTTGAGGAGGAGGTGGCCCCACTAGAAGAGACAGGATGTGCATATGTTTAAGCCTTGCAAGCGGCACTTCCTTAGGGGTAACCCCCCCGTAATAGATCATACTGGGGATTTCCCCCCTGCCTGGCTGCTTACCCATGCCTTTCGTGCCCATCTCCAAATGATCAAAGCTGTTGATTTGAGAAGCCTCACCGGGCGTGGGCACCGGTCCCGCTCCTTCGAAAATAACGTACAAAGCAAAGAAAATTACAAACAAAAATCAGCCCTCATGTATAACCCTCAGTTATCCACACACACATACACTAATGAGCACGGATAAAATATTTATCCCAGAACATGACGGGAGATGGGAGGATGGCGAGGAAATAAAGGCCACGTTAGTTTAGCTGCCATGAAAGGGAATGAAACGCATCTATCAGGCTTAAGTTACATGAACATATGGGGGCGGGAAATGGCGAAAACGTTGGGGCCGGACTGGAGTGGAACACGGGTACGAGACGGGACGGCGGGCACGACAAAAGAGGGCGACTTCACACCTGGGGGCTCAATACCAAACTCCTTGCCCTCGTCATCAGAATGGGATAACAATGGCTCGTCCGCAACCGCGCTATTAGCAATGTTTCCAAAACTAGAGGCTAGCGTGAAAAGGGGTGAAAGATAACAGGGATTTCACTTGTGGGGATTAAATGCCTCCATTTTGCATTCGTGTATCAGCGTAATACCTCACAATTACATGACTGAGCAGTTCAAACATTAAATTACATTTAGAAAGCTATACTCCAGCTCAAATCATCACACAGCTTAGGACATTTCCAATAATAACATTTATCATTTTACTGGAAACCATTAATATAAACCCCTTTATAAGCATGCAACCAATACAAGTTTGGTTTAGCGAGCCTAGCCCTTACCTTTATGTTTACCAGCAGGGGGCGCCAGAGGGGTAGCATTTACCCCAGGACCCGTAGGGGGTGGAGTGGGCCTCATGCCTGGGGGGGGGGCCATGCCTGGAGGGGGCCCAGTCGCTGCTGGTGGGGGGCCGTAAGGTGATCTCCCAGGGGGGAATGGGTGAGATGTCACAGGATTCACAGGGGGCAGAGCTGGACCAGTCCCTGTTAAATGGGATACAGTTTGCTCAGTTTTTATCATTCATTAAATAAATGTAAAAAAAAAAAAAAAAAAAAACTGCGTAAGAACATACATGGTATACCTGAATGACACACAGCGATTCATTCTCAAAAGCAGTTTGCTCAGCTTTTGTTCATTCATTAAAAAAAAAACATATTTCCTCACAGCCTATAGGCTGACTGCGCAAGAACATGCATGGTAAACCTGAATGACTCATTCGCAAAAACCTTCCACCCAGAGCCTCCGGGCGACACACTAAAAAAGCTTTACACGTAACGGGCAACACTGACCTATACTGTCAATGGGAAGGAACCTCATGATACAGATGTGAGAATACCAGACAATGTCAGGAGGTATAAATGCGAGTAAATCCCAAGGGATCCTTCAACGCATGCCCAGATGTTTCAAACATTTATTACTTATACATGACCTTCGGGTGTCTGTTACACTGAGGGTTAAGTACCGCTCTCTGACAGCTCATTTTTCAGTTCTGCTGGATCATAGCATGACATTTAGGCAACGCTTAAGCTGTGTACCAAGAGGATGCAGGTACTTCTGCAACTGATGGTCTGGCGGCCTCCGCATGAGGGATGAGCTGATCCATATTTTTCAGTTCCAACATAATTCCAATACACAACTGCCGATTCGGACACAGAATCCGACACAAGAGCTTTTTACTTTAATATTTTAAATAATATTATATGAATACCTTACATACAACTTTCTAAAAGTAGTCAATAGAAATTAAAGGAAAAAATTTTTAAATCTTTAATTAAGCTACTAGAAACATGCGTAACACGGGCTACTTTTCCGCCTGGTTTGTACATCTTGATTTAATCGTTTTTGAGGCATTTGCAGTTCAATCTGAACATCCTCCAGCAGAGTAAACGCAGTGTCACCAGCTATCGCAACGCTTTTATTGCGGCCGCGGCCCCTTGTGCATCACAAGCTACGGAAAGGGAGCAAAACAGCCCGAGCCAGCGACTCCCAAATCGGCCGTTTGCTCTTTTCGCGTCACTAACGTCGTCTCGCACGATGGAGTGCACGTTGTTCAGTGGCAGTTTTTACAGACTGCAAACATCTGCGCTACTATTTGCCGTTAAAAGGGCAAAATACTCCACGATCACCCTCTGATGCTCTTACGCTCCTCGACGTCACACCTGCTCAACGGCAAAAACGCTCAGAAGCGATGTTAGCCTTCAGCTTGAATGCCGCAAAAAAAAATATATATATAAAAAAAAACATCTAAAGTGGAAAAGAGCTGTTGCACGATTGATTCTGTATAAATTGATTTAACAAGAAATAGGAGCCATCTTTTCACGGAGTGTCAAAAACCAAATGAGTATCGGACATGGTTCAGGCACGTTTGGAGATATCCGATCTTATTGGTATGGATCAGTGCCGATGCCAATCCAGATGGTCGAATCGCCGCATCTCTACCCCACATATATGGAGACACCAGAACACAATGCAATTAAGTGCTGCACAAATAATGCCACCAGGTTTCAGATGACATATTAGGTCGCATTGCTCATTTATCCCACCACCCTTCAAAGGGAGAAAATGGACATTTGCAGTCAATCACCAAATGCTCCTGCCATTTGCATTCTGCGGTGAACCAGTCCGAGTTGCTGTGATTGCGACGCGGTCGCAGATAACGGACTCGCTGAGACAACCGCCCCGCGAACTAACGTCACTGACGCCTCACAAGGGGGGGGGGAGCACCGGCCAGCAGGTCTCCAGTGTGTGACGACAGGGCAAAGTCTGCTTCCAACAAAGAGCCTGCTGATAACACTCCTTGGCGGTGCAGATCTTCCAGTTTCATTACCCAAGATGACTTACCTTCCCCATTCTACTGGGGAACCAAAAACATAGTCCACCAAGTGGAGAGAATCCACCTTTCAATACATGTCCTACGCTGTATATCACAGTGTCTTATTTGCAGTGCGAACGCATGTGTTATGATGCTATAGAGAACCTCCCCAGTACCCAGTAAACCATACCCACAGATGTTTAAAGAGGCCCACAGCATTGCCCGTTGTTATCCGCAGAGAGCCAAGTCTGTATGTAGGTTTTTCGGATAAAACCCGGGTATGAGGACTCTTCAGCCAATTAGTCCTCTAATTATTAATCTAATTAGAGAGTTGCACTGAGAACCCATGACACAATGGCCCTATCTGGATAAGACTGCCTACCGCTGACCTAGACTGTGATGCTAGAGGGCACGCAAATGGATTCCTAATATTTCCTCAGCAGGGGCATCATCACCTACGTTAAGGCCTCCGAGGCAGTGGGGGAGATCCGGCAACTCACCTTGGTAGCTGTAGGTGGCGCTAGCGCTGGAGGCAGGCAGAGAGACGGGTCCCGGAGGAAGCGAGGCACCGTGGTGGAGGGGGGGTGCGTGACCCACAGCATATGGAGAAGGGGAGTGCCGGTTCGGCGCGGGGCCGGGGACTGGGGTCACGTGGTTCCCCATGGTGGGGACTGGGGGGCTGCTAACTGAGACCGGGGGGGCGCCATAAGGCCAAGTTGGCTGTGGGGCATACGGAGCAGCATCGGGCATCGGGGGCGGGGTGGAGTTCTGCGACTGAGGAGCCATTGGTCCTGTAGGCCTGAATGGGGCAGGCTGAACAGGTCCCATTGGTGGCCTGGTCAATGAAGCCTGCCCTGAGCCTTGGTAGGAGCTGACTGGAGGGGTCATCTGATAGGGGCCGGGGTTGTATGGTCCAGGGCCAGTAGAGAAAGGTGCCTTGGCTGGCATCTGGTTTGAATACATAGGCTGAGTCCCAGTGTTAAATCCAGCGCCTGAAGGCGGCACCAGCAGCGGGTTCTGCGATGGACCTGGGAGGTGAAACAGAATTTTAAGAATTAATAATATAGATATAAATTTAGTGATCTGTTCCTGGGAATTCCAAGGTGCGTGGCGTCACATCCCACCAGTCTCCTGCCCGAACTACAAGTTTCGAAAACAGACATGGCTGCCTCCACGGACATGCCGGTCAAACCACATTAAAAGCTTAATAATATTTTAGTAGATTTATAGCGACAGTCTATTTCACAGGCAAACAAATTAAACAACAGAAGATACTAAGAAGTTTCATAAAAAATACAGGTATTGCAAGCTAGGATACGGTTTATGATACAGAATTCTCCAAATGCATCATGTGCAATTTCGATTTCTAACTCATCAAACTTTCAAACATCACACTATTGACTGTGTAAGCTGCCATGTTGAAATGACAACACGGAAATCTCTCCGACATCAGCATTGGAAACGACACGTTTCGACAGAGAGTGACATTTGCAACAAGTTTTTAGGATGTTTTTCCTCTGTCTATTGACTTGGAGATAGAGAATCGAATGCAGGAAAAGCTACTTGTAGTAACTACACAGATCCTTTCAAATCAAGTCTTTTAAAAAAGACCCCCACATTTGCAGTGCGTGCATATAAACAGAACCGATCAGGCAGAGTCCCTCTGACTTAGTGACACTGAAGTACCAGTGGAACCATACACTGGCCTGAAAATAACCAGAGTGGCTCCCAGAGCGAATTCCAATAGTGGGCACTGGTCGGATCAGACATGTATAATCCCTTTATGGGGATTTAAGGCTCAATCCTTCTGATACGGAAGAGAAAACCACAAGATCCACAGAAGCAGCACTGCCAGAAATCAGATACAGGAAGAAAAAAAAAAACAACTTCATTTTCATGACAACCATTGGACATAATAATCGCATCTTTTTAGAATACTCCTCAACACAAACTGGCTCACAAGTACATGTCTGATCCATTTTGGTATTCTGGTTAGATACCTTGGTCGGCGTTCAGTCAGCAAGGTACCAGATGAACCTGCTAACTTCTGGTCAGAAGTCCAGTTCATGTGGACCACTGTTCATGGGCAAAGCAACACAATCTTGGTTCGAAATGACAGATGAACACAGATGTTTCCTGTCTAAACTACACTTGGCAAAGGAGGATTTTTCGGTTCTAAACATTATTGACAATTATGAAGAATAAGATGAGGTACTCAGCCAAGTTCTGGATGCCAGTGTAGAAGCTGTCAGCCATTACCAAGACAATGCCCCATCCAGAACAACAAATCCTCCAATCAGAGCAGGCCTGCATCTCTTTAACCAATCAGCAAGCACACAGACCTATGTCAGGTACAAAGAAGTTAAGTTCAACTACTCAAACTTACACATCTATGAGACACTCTGTGGCACACCACAATGAACACCCAGGGATTTCTCAGAAACAATACTGGTTAAAAGACTTGATCAAGGACATGAGGACCCCCCTCCAAAGCCTTTTTCCAAGTCCAACTCAGACCAAACAAAATGTCCAGTACACTTGCCCTGTATGAATCAACAAACATTTAGCCCTGAAGCGGAAAGGAACACAGAACATCACACAACCTTTCAATACTGCCTGATTGCCTGTGTGGTAGAAGAATTGGGTTCAGAGATTAACCTGAGTACAAAGGTTCCAATTTCTTCCGTATTGACAGATTTCATTGGTGCATGAAAACTGATTACACTAATTAAGGAAAACTTAATGAATCTTGCCTTTCACCTGAAAATTCAGATCGTTCATGCACCCACTGGGTTCATCTGTGCTGTCCATCTCGGTGTAATGAGAATAGGATAAATCAAACGCAGTATTTTAATCAGTCTGGCAAATACTGCTGTAAGTACCGGTGACAATAACCAAAACTGGTCAAAAGAGTGGTGTGCTGGGAGTTTGGAGTCTCTCTGGTAAAAGCTAACAACAGGATGAACATGGGAAGGAATAACGGCCATCGACTGCTGCCAGATGGGTATTTTGCTGTAAAATAAAAAAAAAGCCAAAAAGTCGGACACGTAACTGCTTTCAGTCTCTGGAACCACTCGAGGACGCCACATATACAGCTCGGCCGAGAAGCTGGGTGACAGCCAGGGATCTCTGCAGCTCTCAGAGAAGACATCAACCCTCAGTCCATAATAAACACCGCTCCGAAAAGGGGGCAGGGTAATTACCCCCTCATCAGACACGTGACAGCTACTATAAAACAAAACGTAGGCAAGGGACAGCGAATAAGACAGGCATGCTTTTTAAAATGGCCATCGTTACGCATAAAAGGCATATAATTCCAACATAAACTGTCACGATGAAACAATGTGCCCATGATGTCACTCCGGCCAGGAGAAGTTCAGACTGTGATATCGAACAGAAGTTTGGGCGAATACCCGCTACCACCCGTTGTCTTAACTCTCGATAAGGGGGAAAAAAGTCAAACTCCGATGACTGATCGCACAACGCGACCTTTCCGACTTGTTGCCGACCGAGACTCCAGCAGTCCGCAGCCGTTTCCCTCCCGCATCGAACAGCGTCCCCGGACTACATGAAAACTTTTACCAACCGCGACGTCGCAACCGTCGAAGGAAAACACGACCAAGACGGGAGCTGCGAGCCCACGTCGGAGCCCAATAACATCCCGACGGCCTTGGTGTGTGAAAGTAGCCACGGGAGCGGCAGCCGCGCACTTTCGTGGCCCGCAGAAAGCTACTTTTACATACCGGGGCCGTCGGGCTGTTTCGTTTTTAACGTCACTTGGTCGTAATACATCTCGGTGTCAATCCAGCCGCAGACTCCGGTCTTACAGCAGTCAAATTTTACCGGCTGACAAGACCTTTACATTTAAAAGTAAATAACAGGAGCCGTCATACGAATTAGTAAAGATATAAAGCGGTTTTACCGTTCGCGTAAGGCTGTCCTCCAGCTCCATTCTGAGAGTTGTACCCAGTAGTTGACATCTTGAAACTGACACCAAGGCAAAATAAAATGCGAGAGGAAACGACCGACGAAGTCCTTAAAACCGAGGCAAAAGATCTTATGGGCCGACTGACTGCTTTTAACTCGGTGGTCTGCGATGCTCGGATAGTTCGTTAAAACAGAACCATGACTAGGGCCCTTCCCAGTCTTTCTTGGGCGCAGGCCTCGCCGAAAGTAATCGTGTAATCCTCCTCCGTCCTCATACAGGAAGTTGAAATCCCCCCCTGCACGAGCGAAGGGTCCTCCACACGCATGCGCAGTTATTACACGTGGCATTTCCTGTGTAATACAGCTTTGGGCATGTAGGAGAACCAAGGCTGGTGTGCAGCCACATGTGTACCGGCTGCATACGGCGTGAGCTCGGGTCATACTGAAAATGGATTAATTGGATTTAGCATAAAAGTAACCTCACCTTTACGTAAACAAAACGCTTGATAAAACAAAATCAAGTAAGCTGAATCTGCGGCCAAGTGTGTTTTATTGTTGGCAATATTTAATAAAACCTGTGATTCAATATTCAGCAGAATCCAACATTTATATTTTAATTAAGTTTCAAATATATCAACTACAATTATTCCCAATTTTTCCATGCGATTACGGATTACGTGATCCTGCTAATGGTGTTTTCCCTTCGGAACGATTATTCTGAGACACACAGCGGAAGCGGTGGGTCGGCCATTGCTGTGTGTCGTGGCTCTGAAACAAAACACGGAGATAGAAAGGGTGAGGTGAAGCGTTTACTTTCGGCGGAAAAATCAGACAGATTGTGTTATTGTTAAGAGCACAACTATTTATTTGTTCAGCGTGCCGATTACAGGTTAGTATTCAACCACGATTTGACATTATTTGCTATTCTCCTGTTTTAACTATCTTATCAAGCTAGCTAGTAAAGACAGGAAGCTGCATTTATATTCGCATTGGTCTTGCGTAATGTTAGACTTTCTTCTTATTTATAATATTGGGGATTAGAAATACATCTGACACTGCTGGCGAAGACAAGTTTTTAGATTGATCTTCTGACAGTGACACGCTTGACGTTAGCTTGCTGTTGGCGGACTTTAACACCGACACGTATCGATGAAATCAGTCACTCGGTTGCGGTTAAATCGCCGAATGTACGCTGACACTTATTTGTCTATAACAATCATACATCAAGAATCGAAATTAGACTGTCTTCAAACATGGATACAGCAATATCGATTGATCCATTGAGATATCTCCGATCTACTTGCCTTGCCGGCTGACTGACCGGCCACATACCGCCTCGCCAGATTTCAGCCGAAACCTGTCGGTTCATCACGTCAGGCGACCTTGTCTATGTCGTTTTTTTGTATGCAGCTCTGATAACATAAGGTGTCTTTTCATCAAATTATGTTTTAAGATCCCGTGTTTGGTGTTAATTGTTAAATAGCTAATTTAAAATTTCCTTGCGCATTATTCTACTGGTGACCAGTACTACATATTTTACAATATGCCGGATTTGCTTTATTCATTTTTATTTATCGGATTGGGATTAATTTGATTTTAAGTTATGATACACCACATTTGATTCAGATGTTTTTTAGTAACGTTTTTGTTTTTAATATTGATCAGTTACACTGTTACGGCTTTGTTTTGACAGCTGTTCGTATGTTTCGTAACAAATAATGCATACTTCTCCTGGGAGTAAGTTAATGACTGTAATTTGTGGTAGGATTAGGAAGAGTGATTCGGGTGGGTACCCTGCAGTGTTAGTGGATAGGTCTCCGTACACACGCAGATCCGATGCACTTTAAAGCTCTGGATGGTTTCACTTCGTTTTGCTGAGCAGCGATTCTGTCGTTCCGGGGTCAAGGAATCGCTGAGAACTTGGCCAGCAGTCTTGGACTGGGACCAGTTTCATGCCATTTCCTTCCTCTTCAGACAGAATGAAGTCCGAAGCGTCAGTCCTTCGTCACTTATTACGAGCTTGTGCCCCCTCTACCTGAATATTTTACATAACTTGTTTTAAAAAGCGGATATCTGGGGGGATATCTCTAATTTTAGGATTCTGGTTACTGTGAAAACTTTCTTAGACCCCCCTCCTCCCCGAGTGATAATGTGCGGTGGAATGTCACGTGCTTTTTTTTTTTTTTTTTTTTTAAAGTCCGCGTGACTTGACCCCCTGCGACACGTCAGGCGAGGATCTCCCAGGGTGAGGCGTGACGGACCTGTGCAGGCTGCTGACGTGTACGCGCTCTATTTGAACGCACCTCACCTTCGGCTTCTGGGTATTTCGGCGTGCGCGTTGTGCAAAAAGCCGCGCCGTTTAGACTGGCGCCCAGTGGGGGGGCTCCAGGGGGATTCAAGACGGATGCCGATTAACTACACCTAATGAATTTGTTTGAGAATTCAGATTTCTTGAGGGTGGGGTAAAGTATGGGAGCGGGGGGTTCCACTTGTCTCTGTCACTGTGAAACTGCTCTGGAATGTAGTTGGGTTGTATTCTTTAGAAAATGTAGATACTTTCTTTATATTGGAGAGAAACCTTTGTGTGGCGTATGAACTGTTCACTTTCAGAGTGTTTTGTCAGGCTAAAGATTTTCTTGTCTGGCTTTTGTTATTTTTTTGTATAATTTTTTATAAATGCAGTAGTGTGATCTAAACATTTTTAGTCGATTTGGCAACCGTTCTGATCCACACAGAAAATTTCCTCGACGGACTTTGGTCTGAACTGTATGAATGGCATTTACCTCAGTAGTCCATCAGGTTTTCAATCTGTGGCTCTGTCTAGAAGGTCATGGGTTCAAATCCAATGGTTGACAAAGTAGTTATTTCACGGTTGGGCCCTTGAGCAAGGTGGCCCAATGGGATTCTTAGCTGCTGACTCACTGTTTTCACACGTAACCACAGCACCTGCATGCCTGTCCCGCAGCCAACCTGCCAACAGCCGTTTTCAACGTGCTTCTGTGAAAATCCGTTTGAACGGAACAGTTAAAATAATCACCTGAAACTCAGTAGCAGTCTGCCAGGTTTCAGTCGATAAAGTCTCCAGAGCTCTGACAGCATTTTAATAACCGTTCCTCGACTGACAAGCGTCTCTCTACGATAGTTTCACAATTCTCGCTGTCGTTTCTTTTTTGTTTCAATTTTTATTGCGTTACTTTTTCCTAGACTGTCTGCTGTATTTGAATTTCATGATACAACTCGACAATGCTCTTTAGCTAGCTAATTTGGCTTGTATTTCTTTTCTGCTTGCCTCCTTCCAGGATTCACAATAATCGGATATGTCCTTCATATTTGATTGGATTTACAGTGGTTTCAGTAGTGTATTGCAGTTTCTAGGTAAGCACCCGTCCGGAATATTTTTATCTTGATGGTGACAGGTTGCATGCATTTGGCAGAATCAAATCTTTCACGCCTCAGCATCCTTTGTGTTAGCATCTGTCCGTATACGGATAACCTCGGGATGCCCTAGAGGCTAAATCAATCAGTTTTGTGATTCGCATTATTGTTGTTGCTCCATTTGCCTCTCTTTAAAAATGCTTTTGAATTTAGTTTTCGCTACAGCCGTCATGGTGAAAGATTCTTTAGACTTGATGTGTTAAATGTTCGCCGCCTCTTGCCCAGACGTGTCCTGACAGCCATGTAATTAATCTCTGTCGCCATTGCTGTAGTTTTCCTCGTCTCTCAGCTCCGTGGTCATGTGATCGCCTGTACGGCGCTGAGGCAGAAGGGGTTGTTGGGGAGACGGGCTTGTAAGGTGCCGCCTGATTGGTTAACCGTCTGTCGTGACATCGCCCCTTTTGCTCTTTCTCAAGGACTGTACAAGAAATCAGGAAAGTTAGTGTTTCTAGGCCTGGACAATGCGGGAAAGACGACTCTGCTGCACATGTTAAAGGATGACAGGCTTGGACAGCATGTGCCCACTTTGCACCCAAGTAAGTCCATCTTCCTGTTCGGTTCTTGACCTTTTATTCCTCATGCATTAAATAGTCATTTCTTTTCAGGAGGAGAACTGGGGAGTGTAAGGAGACCTCTAGTGTTTAGATCTGAGTGTACATTATTAATAAATGTTAGCTCCTGGGAGTTTTACTTAAACTTCATACTTTACGCAAAATGTTCTGAGGGCAGAAGGAAAAGTGATTGGTTCAGAGAGACAACCAATCGGAGTGCAGAGGAGGTGGGCCCAAGTAGCTAGAGGAGGCGGGACCAAACAGTCAGACTTATTGGTCCCGCCTCCTCTGCACTGTAAACACCCTTAGACGGTCTGTCAGTGACCCAGGACAGGGGGCTGTGGCAAGAAGGTGGGAAGTCACCTGTCCTGGGTCACTGACAGCTGGGTGATTGTGGCCTCACAGGCATTCATCCTCCATTGAAGAATAAACATTTGTCGATACTGTTCTTTGCTTTGGAATGAAACTTGGCGGCTAGTTTTTAATATTCTCTTAGTCACGATATCATTATATTCCTGCACTGGGAGGTGTTGCATTCTTTTTGTTTTATTGCACTAGAGTTCTGGTGTCTGGGGAGATTTTTTTCTATATATATATATAAACTGACGAGCACCTGTCAAACTTGCAAGTTCATTTTTTTAAGGACCAGGTAGCACTTAGATGTTTCTGAATATAATCCTGAGTCCTGTGCCCCCCCCAGCTTCCGAGGAGCTGACGATCGCCGGCATGACCTTCACCACCTTTGACCTCGGCGGCCACGCACAAGGTGGGTGTCGTTCTTGTAGCTCAGCAAATAAGGTTTTGCGCTCACGGTGCGAAGGGTGTGGGTTCAAATCCCAGGGAACAAATTGTAACACTAAAAGTTCTACTATAAGTCCGTTTGGATAAAAGCGCACCCTCCCCCACCCCCCGCAAATCTCACCAGTGTCATTTCTGTATCCAGCCCGCAGAGTATGGAAAAACTACCTCCCAGCCATCAATGGCATTGTCTTCCTGGTCGACTGCGCTGACCAAACCAGGCTGTTGGAGTCTAAGGCAGAACTGGACGTGAGTCTCGTCAGCGTGCAGTATGACGGATCTCGGGCTCATTCTGGACCGAACCGGACCACAGCGTCCCGGTCTGAGTGAGGTTTCCGTAACGGAGACATTCCCGCTCGTTTCCGCACAGGCTCTGATGACAGACGAGACCATCGGACACGTTCCCATCCTAATCCTTGGAAACAAGATCGACAGGCCAGAGGCCCTTGGCGAGGAGAAGCTGCGGGAGTGCTTTGGGCTTTATGGCCAGACCACCGGCAAGGTGAGATACATTGGCTCCATCCCGACAGCGCCCCCTATCTGTCGGGTGTGAACGTACCTTTGTATCCTTAATAAGGTGTCTTCTGTGTGTTTTAACACTTGAAATGCAAAGTAGACTTGTATAAATGTATAATACTTGTATGTAAATATACAGTTCTGTGCAAAAGTCTTAGTCAAGGGAAAGTGTTTAAATGATCTTAATGTGGGTGTGAAATCATGATATGATGTCTATGCGTTTCCACTAACCATCCAATACCCACAATGGCTGGGGTGCCCCTGAGGAGAGGTTTGGGAACTGAAGCAATGTTCATCTCACCGTCCAACTAGCTATCAGTAACTTTTTTGAGAACTGAATAAATTCTTCTTAATTTTTATCGTGTTACTCTTAGTTAGCATATGCGCTAATTATAAATTATGTTTTCCTTTCAGAGCAGATAAACGCCACTCAGATAAATAGCTTTAAACATTTTCTTTGACTACGTAACACTTTTGCACAATGTTTTAAGTTACTTCGCATTCGTCATATAATAGTTATTGACTGTATTTCTAACGTAGTCAGAGTGATGGAAGTCACTCGCTCATTTCCTTCCCCGCGCAGACGTGATGTTGGACACAGTCGATCCTACCTTTCTTATCAAAGCATGGGACGCTGCTGTGCTCCGATGTCCACCGTCCTCCGACTCGATTGCAGCACGTTGATTATAAACTCATTCACTGAGAGTAAAACGGAGGCAGTGTGATAAACCGAGGAGTTTACTTTCGCTGCAGGTCCCATCTTTCCTTGAAAGCTATTTAAGCTAGAGAAACGGCTTGCCTATTACCACCATGAAATAGCAACATAATAATTTTTTTTTTTTAACCGCCACGCCCCCTGCTGACCATCTGCTGTACTTTCATACAGGGCAGCATTCCCATGAAGGAGCTGAACACCAGGCCCCTGGAGGTGTTCATGTGCAGCGTGCTGAAGCGGCAGGGCTATGGGGAGGGATTCCGCTGGCTATCCCAGTACATCGATTAGCCACCCCCCCCCCCCCCCCCCCGCCCCCCCCCCCCCCCCCCCCCCCCCCCCCCCCCCCCTCTC
>JAABNY020000064.1:1002916-1021583 GCA_015164015.2 Brevimyrus niger | reverse complement strand
AGGGGGGGGGGCAAAAACGGGGGGGCAGAACCTCAGCAGACGACCTCACGGCTGAGCCTGTCATTCTAGCACCGCAGAGAAGAAAAATAAAATAAATTGGGGGGAAAAAAAACTGCAATATCGCCGCATTCCAGTAACAACCAGTTTCTGTTTTATTGACAATGCATTATGGTCCCTTTCCCAGGAGTCATAGCTTGTTCTTTATATATATATAATAATCAAACCCTATTCAGGCAACTTGTCAGAAAAGTGCTGACAAGACAGGCCTGGGAGGGGGGGGGGTGGAGGGGAGGCTGAAAGGCTGCCAAACCGCCAAGCGGAGAGGCGGACCGGCCACAGAGGATTAATGCCCCCCCCTCACCTCCCCTGCCATCAGGAGTCCATTAGCCTATTGATGAACAGAGAAAGCTTCACATCTGAAGGCAGGATGGAGTGAACTGACCCGATTGGAGGGGGGGGGGGTGTCAGAGAGACAGCAATCAGAGATAGGTCAGCAGGGAGGTAAAAAGAGTGAGCATGAGGAAAAGGTAGGGCGCCCCCCTTGTGGTGGGGCAGAGAGAAACGGGAGCACAGGGACATTGGTTCAGATCAGCACCAGTGAGCATAGGACCACCAAGCATCAAAGTCTGATACGCTTAACAACGGCCAACTATTGCGATGGTTATATTTAACAGAACAAACACATGCCAAGACAGAGGAAGCGTCCATATTGCAGGAACAATAAAGCATGCCAAAATAAACAACCACATCAAAACAGGGTGTAAGCAACCAGAGACATTATAAGAAAGCATGTAATACACGACGGTAGTAATTTCACCTGGGGAGGTGAATTTTCTCCTTGGTGCGCGGGGGGAGGACACACGCATACCTTCATTTAAGATGAGCCCTCATTAGAATATTATATTTCCATACAGTGGTTCGTAATTTGCCCGTGGAGGTGCGAAAAAAAATTAAATCATTATTCTGGATGACGGCCCACTGGCCGGCGCTGATCGGGGCGGCCCACGCGGCCACACGCGAGGTCCTACCTCTCCCTACCGAAACACTTCTCACAACCAACAAGCCGGACCGTCGGCGTCATCTCAGGTAGCCCGGGGCGGCAAATCGTTTAAGTGCCAGAGCTGAAAGAATATATCTACACGCTGTGCCCCTTTGGGAGCGAAAAGAAGAGAAAAAAAAGAATGGAAAAAAAATCCAGGGCTTCTGACGTAAGGTGACCGAACCCCCTGCAAACAGCCCAATGAAAGCACTTACAAGCCATACGCCCCCCCACTCCGCAGCCAATCGGCGCTAAAGACATCCGAACCACTGACAGCTTGCAGACAACTTCCCGCAGGAACACGGAGCCCGGGCGAAGGTATAAACACTCCATAGTGCGCCTGCCCCTCTCTTAATACCAGCCCTGGACAAACTCATCCCTTAATCAAACGGAGGACCCCTATCCTCCAGGGGGGGGGGCTTAGCAACATGAGAGGAGAGGCGTTTTTTTTGCCCCACATCTTCTGAGTCATCCCCCCTTCAGTGGCCTCAGAGATATGGGGGACCATCAGTCACCACTGGGAACATCTAACGAGTCCCAGGATGATTCAGACCTTATTTTAATTGATTCAAGGCAAAGGCTGTTCAATTAGATCTGCTCTTTGTACAAAACAGCCCGCAGGACGTCTCTTGTCAGACAGCTAGGGTGTCTGATTTCGAAAGGACCCTGTAGATCAACCATTTTACAATTACTTTCAAATCATGCCCCTTTAACTTCTAATAACGTCATTTTTTGTGATTTATTTCAGCATGATAATTTGAACAAATGCGTTCTTTATTAGAATCGTAGCTAAGTTGCCTGGTTCTTTAATTGTATGTATGCGTATTTTTTAATTATATGTATCAGATCGTTTAGATTTAGCCCTCAGAATGAGCCTATAAAAATGGTAAAGTACAGAACTGAGATGAAAAGCATTTAAAACGAACTTGATTCTTCCGATCGCAGTAAAAAGGCGAAAGGGTGACGACAAGCCTGTCGCTTCTTGAGAAGACAAGCCCTGGCCGAAGCTCCCCAGGCAACCGCGTTCATGTCCTCCTGCGCAGCGGAGTCTGGGCGCTCCTCCTCCGCCCCCCTCCAACGCTGTGGGCGCAGACTTTCGGAAGGTAAACAGGAGCCACTCCCCCTACAGTCAGTCCCGCAAAGCACACGGGCTAAAGGCAGCCAGACAGGCAGCGGCCTCCAGCAGCTCATGTGCGCCAGCCTGGTATCACGCCGCAGGTCTCGGCGCCGCGATCCCCTTTCGCTCCCGGCGTGACCTGCGTGCGTCCGTCCGTCCGTCCCAACTGAGGCTCGGAAAACGCCGGCAGCCCGGCCGCCTGCCCTTCAGCTACCCGCCGCATCCTCCATCCCACACCCTGCCTTTCCATCCACCCACCCCCAGGGCTGCGAGCTGTTAGGCTGGATTTCACTTTCGCTCACATGGCAAAAATAAACGCACGTTATGAGCTCGGCCGCCGACGCTGCGCAATGTCGATTATTTTTAAAGGAGGAAGTAGCCGATCTGGAGTGGGGGTGCAACGCTGCGTTCACTGCGAGTCGGACACACGTCCCCCCCCCCCCCTCCGGGGTAACTTCGGCAATCCGGGATGTGGCACCGAGGTCGGTCCACATGCCGCGAGCGGTCCAAATCCCCCCCCCCCCCTCCGACATCTGCTCTGCACGATCGCAGCCTTTTCCTCCGACAATTTCCGCAAAAAAACACCCGTCAATAGTGGCGTCAATATTTTTCACCAAGCTACAGCTGCAACACTTTTTCCCAGAAAACATACACAACCATTTATTTAAAAAAAGTTATTTAGGGGTGCAGCGACTTTCTACGTTATCTAACATAAGGATATGACCTACATGCACTGGCTGGATACCTCACGACTCATTCCTTAAGTATTTGCCCAATTCTAACTGGAGCAAAAAAAGGAAACAAAATAAGATTAAAGGGCAGTAAAAGTACCTTTTTCGCCTCGGTTGCAAGCTGCTTTTGGATGAAAGAAAAAAAGCGTCCTCAGTTCAGACGGATGGACGATGCTGTGAAATTAGATAACTGGTAAGCCGCTGACAAGCGCCGCGATTATTCTAGTAGGCGGCTGGTTAGCTGTAGCATCGGCGGGCTGCGTTAAAGGCTGGCATAAAAGTGACAGCGATATATGCTCCCTAAAGAGTCCGGATTTTTTTTTTGTTTGTTTGTTTATAAAAAAAAAAGTATCCAGCAAGCTAAGAAGCAACGCTACTCCAGGTTAAAAGCCAGTCCGCGGCGCAACATTATGCAACAAAATAGCGCCGGATGCGTACGCCGATTTTATTTGTATTTAAGCTGTCTTTTCAAGACTTTGAAGTGATGTCATCCGAGAGCCGGATTAAAACTGCAGGCTGGCCCAGCTAGCGCTTAGCCGCCGCTAGCCCAATAGTTACATCTGCTCAGTCGTGTCGCATTTTCGGCTGCGGTCCAGATCCAGCGTGGTATCCGACGGTCCCACTTTAACACGGGTATTTTTTATTATCATTATCATTTAACCCCCTCTCTCGTCCCCTCCCTGGGATCCCCTAAATTTTTATGCAGAAAGGGTGTTCTAAATTTCAGCGCACTCGGGGTTTAGCTAGTCGCCGTGAGATAGTTTGCGTGAGGCTCCGCCGCGCACATTTCTCCCCCCCATTTGCACCGCTCCCCGGCCAAATCGCGCTGCTATCCCCTATGTGCAACCTTAGAGCAAAAATAATCTCACACTTAAAAAAAAAAATCTTTTGGCGCCATGTTAATGGCGTACTTTAAAATAGCCATCCCACCCCCACCCCCCCGAAAAGCATCCGAATTATCATTTACCTTTTTTTGCAAAAAGCGCACGGCACACATGCAACGACATCTGAAAATGACGAGATGTGTTTTCCTCACCTGTCAAGTTTCTTGAGAAAGTGATAGCGACCATTAACGTTAAGATAACGTCAGCGGCTTGTCGAATCAGTAAATGGGGCGGTTCATTGTATTACCGTCCATCTTATTTAGAGCATATACATAAAACATTACTTAATACAGCAAATATTATACTTAATTACGGTATTTCTCGAAATTAAACTTTTACATGTTGCAAAAATGTTGTCAGACCCAGTAAATTTTACACAGAAAGAAATATTAAATAATGAAAACACTTCGAAGCTAGACAAACTATTAGTCAAGAAAATATTTTTACTTATTTGTTCATCGTATCCATGCGTGGCTGTAAGCTTGTTCATACATTAACATACGTGTTGCCTTGCCTCAAACTAATGATGCATTTAGTTTCATTTGCACTTTGATTTCACAAACCAGTGTTTGTATACGCTAGCGACGTGTGTGACATTGTATATCTCGGGAAGTGACAGTTTGATGTATAACGCCAACCGTGTAAACGTCTAAAGCTGTTAATCGTTAATAATGATGTGAGTCCAGCCGTTAAATCGATGATATAGAATTTAACAAAACGCCATTTTTTCGAGTTTAACAACATAAAGTTGTCCATCAAGGCCTTAAATTAGCTTGATAAATATAAGCTCGATAACTCTTCGTTTATGGTGACATATATGATCGGTTGAGGGTTTGGCAGACGACAGGCAGATTAGATTGGGAAACTGGTGACGTAAAATGCTTCGTCAGATTGTTTTTTTTTTTATAAAATAAGATTGTGCCAATATTTGCACGGAAAGTTCAGCTCAGTTCAGGTACGTGATTAATTATAATTTGCACAGAATCCAGTAATGATGTGAGAGCGGAAGTATATTGATTTAGGACATAGATTTACCGACTCGACTCACCGGAAGGGCATCGAAGCAGTACAGTTAAGAAAGGTACTTAACCTGAATGTCCTCAGTACAATATACTGCTTTATAGATGGGAAAATAGTGAATTGATCTGGATATATGTCGGCTAAGCATGTAAGTGTTCAGTATTCATTGATTTGATTTTAATGAGGCGTGTTTTTTCAAGCACCAAAATGTTTTGTACTATAAATCTATTGTGTATTTTACAGGGTTTGTACAAATTTAGATTAACAACCCGTGTTAGGCTGTAAGGGAGACAAACGGATGCATAACAGAGAGTTGATGGTTTGGCAAACTCTGGCAAATCGACAGTTGCTACAGATGTGCTATGCTTAGGCTACTACCATACTGCCTCCTGGTGGACAACAGGAGAACTGATAAAAGTGCTTTCACCTTCGATCCATCCATCTTCCAATCGCAGCCAATATTATAATGCTCTTTATTCATCATTTGTTTTACCAGACAAGTAGGGAGACCAGGCAATTATTGACACAGATATAGAAGACCTACTGACAGATTTCAGATGATGTTTTTACAGTGTAACCCTTGTTTTCTACTGTTATGAAGATCCCTGGTCTTTGTCAACATGTTTACAAAAGTTTTCCTGGAAACAAGGAAATTCCAATTTGGGATAGAGCAAACTGGCCATGTGGTGACAAGCCCTCTCTGAATGAAAGTACAAGCATCCAGCT
This sequence comes from Brevimyrus niger, assembly GCA_015164015.2. NCBI lineage: Eukaryota > Metazoa > Chordata > Actinopteri > Osteoglossiformes > Mormyridae > Brevimyrus > Brevimyrus niger. Next base: position 1,016,066 of record JAABNY020000064.1, on the reverse strand, counting down.
ACATTATGATATTATAGCTCAAACATAAATCACATTATGTAATCATCTGCATTAGTGTTAAGTGCTGGTGCTTCAAATCCAAGACAAAGCAGCCCGGTGCACCTTGAATAAAAGTACCGCACCTAAAGATTGCAATAAAAGATCTGTTTAAATGAAAGGGGAAAAAAGTTACTTTGAACATACAGCTAATTGTACAAGACTTAGAATACTGTGAACTTAAGACTAAAAATAACCCAAAGGAATAAATGAACCCTTTGAGTTATTTGGCTGAGCTGTTAATCAAAGCGGGTCTTGAATTATGAGTATTGAGTACTTAACTACCGAACTGCCTGTCCAGTTCTTCCCTTGATATAAGTGCTTGAGCTGTTTCTCCGGTATTGAACTGAAGCATACATTCATAATGTTTTGATGTCGCTAACAAGTAACTACAAGAAAGGAAAAGTAAATCATAATCCACCACTAAATCAGCATAATACAAACCACATGGCTAATTAGTAGGTATTAATTATTAGATTGTTTTATTTATTCGGATACATTTAGCTTCTTTTTGCAGTAATAGAACACTAGACTTCTTTGGCAAAATATCCAACCATCTTTTAACTGCTGATTCTGGGCAAGGTCACAGGGGGGGGGTCTGGAGTCCGTCCCAGACAACAGAGGGCACAAGTCTGGGGTACTCCAAAGATGGGACGCCAGTCCGTCGCAGGGCACACATGCGCACAGACACGACAGCCAATTTTGAGACGTGCATGTGTTTGGACTGCAGGGGGTGACCTGCACAACGCTGGGAGGAATTTCTCACACACGCAGAGCAGAGGTGGGATTAGAACTTATAACCCTATGGCTCCAACCATTTTGGCAAAATAAATTAAACGCAGACATGTTTTGTTTAAGCAATTCTCGTATAATGACCATCATAATACAGATCATGACACCCCAGAACATTCCTGTTTTTTTTTTCCATACGCGTCTTTTGCACCATGAAATATGCATGCCCTCCATGAATATGTGCAACAACAAAAAAATCGGGAATTAATTTAGCATAATTTACTCTCTGATTCTGGAATCTTCCTCCCAGAGCCAAACGCTCTGTGGCTCTTTGACAGGTTTGTACACAGCGTCTGCCAAACTGAATAATCTCTGGTTCAAAATGTACCCCGGAATCTTGGGCTAAAACCAAAGGTTCTTGGCCGTCGCGGGAGTGGAATTGTCTCGGGGAGACGGCACATTGTTGGCTTGGTGGAAAAGAGGGGCGTGTCTAGCAGACCACCAGACAAGCGCCGCCGTACCGGGACAGCATTGTCACTGTCACTGCAGTGTAAATAAGACGCTGAAATGCCAGACGCTTTCACTGCATGCAAACAGTGTGTCCCGTTCTGCTTATGGTGTTTTTGTTTTATTCTATGATTCTGATTGATGTTACATTTTGGCACCGTGCTTGCAGATTACTGCTACATCTTCAGTTACATTAGCTTGGGATTCAGTGTCGCTTTGAATTAGCTCGGGCCTTTGTTACTTGACTGTTACATTATTTCAGTGCCATTTTTCTACTCTTCCCAAACAGCCCCTGGCACCGACAATCGCCCTGGGGTGTCTCCTTTGTGAAGCCTGCTGAGATCCAAAGTGTGGCTTCTTCTTTTCTTCCCTCCCCAGTTCCATTGAGTGATCTCCATGTCTTCCTTGGACTCTCTCCAGGTCTTCACTGGGCGGACGTGAAAATTAAACAGCTCAGTTTGCCCCCCCCCCCCCAGCCCCCCTTCCAGCAAGTCTTGGTTGCATTGCGAATATTTTCTGGGATTCTCTGTGATGGTTTGCTCGAAATTATACAACGCCTTTGCCTCTCGCCTATTTGGGTATATGAAACAGTTTGCTTTGATGTCGTGGAATTTTGAAATGCATAGCGAATTAATTTCGACAAGGGCGTATACCAACATAATTAAAAAATATATATTTTTTATAGTTTCTAAGATTTTTGTAATAAAAACGTATAGTGAACGTTAATAAATTGACATGTTTCAAATTGACTGTGTGGGACAGAAATAAGGCTTTCCTTGTTAAACTTTATTAATTAATATTCAAGCCAAGGCTCACGCAACATGTACGTACCTGTCTGAACCCTATACTGTACATTTAGTATTTCCAGATTCAGTCCCTAAAATTGTTGCTGTTCTCGTTTATTTTGCACTTTTTGCCGTAATATTCCGGAATACGACATTATTTTAAAACCGAATGCGTCAATGTTGATACTGGCACACACACATACAAACTGTGCTGACAGTTTTTGTTGTCAAATGCAATGCAAAACTTGAGGCGCGTGAGATGTCGCACAAAATTTTAGGGCATTCATCACCCACTTTGCTGTAAAGGGCATTGAATAAATGCAAGTCATTGTGATTTGCTCAAACTGTTATTCCTTTCCGGGCGCAGAACATCGCATCGCTATATTCAGTAATTTTGTAATTCTTTCCCTCTAGCTCCCGCCTGAAATAATGATTGACTGTTATGAATTCATTGTGTCTCGAAGCCGCAGGAATCTTAGTTTGTGCTCAGCCTCGTGTCAAAACATGTCCAGCAAACAATCCCCTATTCTTTAGAAAAAGTAATAGCGTGAGCTTAATACTGGCATGATTTAAAATATTTAGAAATGTATTTGTGCGCATTTTTCAGTTAGTTGTGATCAACGACGGTTATTTCCCAATTAATTTCATTATCAATCTCGGTTACAAATACACATTGATAACTTTATCATTTTATTAGCTGACATTTACTACCACAATGCGCGCACTTCGATTGTGCAATAACGTGCTCTAACGCAAAACTTTATTCAATATTTTCAAGACGCACTTTTAGGTCACTACCGCCAGGCGACGCTGTAATAAACGCATCAAACAAAAAAAACCCACTTGCGCACGCGCTGTTGAATTTACGGGGATAGCGTGTGTTTTTCTGCCATTGATTTCGTACTTTCATTTTCAGCATGGCGGCTGGCGATATTGAGGAGTTTATCCAGCAGAATCGACAGCTGGCGGAGCAGATAGACGCATATAGGTCACTTTCGGAGACTGAAAAACATTGGAAGTGTAGGAGAGAGTTTATTCTGCGAAACCTCAGCGATTACCAGGATCCCCAACTAGACTCCCTGCTGGCGTTGTCCATGGTTTGGGCAAACAACGTCTTCCTCGGTTGCCGGTGTGTACACGGAGTTTATTTTGTCCTCCTGCCACAATTTAACAAGAAATTAACTTGTAGCTGCCACCGTCTATACTGATTTAAGCGCGTTTGGGACTGTAGTAGTGGGGGTGTGCCTATCATTTGCATGTTAAAAAAATACACCAGTACCGCCTGTTTTGTGACTGTATTTATTTATTGCATTTAACAGGTATAGTCAGGAACTGCTGGATAAAGTCAGGGAGATGGCTGACGGCATTGTTGTAGAAGATGCTCCTGTATTTAAAACTAGAGACGAAATCATAAAGCAGCAACAGGTGGGGTGGTATTCTGACTGTGTGTTTGTTCCATTTACTGCTTAGACATGTCACTTAATGCTGAATGATTTAATGTGGCGGGTCAAAACTGAATGTTTTTTCTGCCTCTGTCTTATCAACTATAGCGCCGATGACCAGAGCAGAGGAAACAGCCTCCGATTTGGACATGAAGACCTTTTCATACTGAAACCTTTTACGTGTTTTTTTTTCTATTTTAACGATACTCGTCGTAAGACGTGGCTGCAGTAATTTTTTATTACATATTTTTAAATATCTGTTATTATTATAGGACTGATTTGTTGGACATTTGGTGCATATTTGATGCATAAAATGTTGGTAAACATTTTAATAAAACATTTGAAGTGTTCAATCAAAGATTTTCCCATTACATTGATCATTTTATGTGCTTATCTGCCAAAGTGTTTTTTTTTTTTAAAAAAAAAAAAAAAAAAAAAACCTGAGAACCTAAATTTAACAGGGAACTCTAAGATGAAATACAAGTAGCTATTTAATCTAATAAAACCCACTGGAGACCAGCAGTGCACCGTTTCTTTTATACTAATATGACCAAAAGAACATTTAGCATAGTACATTTTTCATCCTTTCATCTGTCAAATGTCTTTTTGCCGAGTGAAATCTTAGCTGAGGCCATACTGTATAAAGAGCTTATTCCAGGGGTTGCGGCAAGCCAGAGAGATTGTACTGGAATTGGTGCTGTCAGAATTTAACCTGCTGGTTAACACCAGCAGTATAGAGTTATAAAGACCAATGCAGCTCTGGTCATTTAAAATAAGTGAAATTAAGGTGAAAGATACTGCTTTCCTGTTGCCATTCTAGGTTTGAATGTTTGTCTTATAATTTGGTTTCAATTTCTTTTGTCAGGAATACTGAATTTGTAATGCATACAGTGTTATGGTCCCTTTAAAACCTTATGATCGTGAAGGGATTTGTGTCACTTTCAAATTAAAATGTTAATAATCCCAGCTGGCATTTTTGCTTCTGGTCCTTCGGTCGGGGAGTTCTCAGAATTCATGCCTTCTGTAGCTGATGATCTGAAACTCATGCTAGCGGAGACAGTTCAGAGGTAGGGAGTGTGTGAGAAGAAAAAGATTTGATGTTACTGTCCAACAAATCTTAAGTTTTCATATTTGCTGTAATATGTAGATTTTTAAATTTGTATCCAGCTTGGTTCAGCTGCATCAACACAGACAAGCGTACAAGTAAAAATGGCAGGTTGAATATTTATAAGTTTAATTTAATTCAAGATATTGTATCCCTACTGAACTGGATTTAATAAGACTAAAGAAGAAATGGTGGGGTACAGACCAGGAGAACCTTCTAGAAGTGGGTAGTCCATGGCCCACATAGTGAATGTGAGGGAAATACCAGCACATGCCAAGGTCCCTGCTGGGGAAATCCAGGTCCTTAGTGGGGCAGCGTCCCATCAGCATGCCCAGCTATACGACGCAGACCAGCCCTGGCTGGCTGGCATACAGCCTGTTACACGACTACATCACATGCTTGTACCATGGCGTCTCCAACATCAATATCAGCAGTCAGTCCGTCTTTAAAGTAGAGTCACTAACCTTTCTGAAAAAGCTGCTTCACAAGTACCGAGCCATACAAAGGGCAGCCAGTTTGAGATGCCCTTCTAAACTAAAAACTTGATAAACATTTTAAATATTAGTTTTGTTATCTTCAAATCTATACAAATGCAAACGTGACGGAAAAACAGGATAAAATTTTAGACGCTGCTCACTGGCTTGTTGTGCCATTTTTAGATCAGATCCGCGGCGACTCCTGGTGCCTGCAAACACCCTGTTAGTGACCACCGATTTAAAGCATTTCAGAACTTTTGAACACTAGTGGCACCTTAAAATAGGCCAGAAGTACCTTAAAAAAAAAAAAAAATTGAAAACTCGAGTAATTTGTCTTCGAGAAGCTTTTGCCATAGTCAGACCCTATGAATAACCTGTGAGGTTTCACTCAAATCTCTGGACTAGGAAAATTCCATGAATATTTCTGCAACAATGTAAAAGCTCTTCTGCATTAGACAGACTGCTTACAAGTGTACCGGATAGGGTACCACAATTTCAGCCCTGAATAAAGTGATGGTCTGGTTTATGCAGTATTGGTGAAAAGGAACACACTTTTAATCTTTTAAACTCTTTATTATAGGATTTACAAATTGCATAGTACAGACATGACATTTTCAATGCAACTCGATCATTGCTAAAGCAACAGTAATTCACACATCCAAGGAAAAGCTGCATACAGCACAAGAATATTCAGCAGAACTTTATTAAAATACCACCATATTGTTACAGAAAACCATAGACTTAACTGTCATTCTGTAAACTTACCCTTCATCTGAAAGGCTGGTCATTTGATCTGTTGATGTCACACTAAACAGGTTCGGCTACAAACAGAAAAGCTCCAGTCAGACTGGGAATCACATTAAATAAAAAGTCAGGTCCTATTTCAAAAGCCTTTATTTTCAGAGAAAGCAAGCATTAAAGCCCATAATCACTGGGTTAACCCACACAATGGATAAGAATAATTGATTACTATATTGTATATATAATCCAATTGTACAAATTCATGCCACAAGGTTCTACATTATGAATATAAAGCAAACATATTATATTCAGTCTGTGTCAGGGTGAGCGCTGGGCAAGACTATGAATCTTGCCAATGCCTGCTCACCACCGACAGCGTAATGTCCCTCCTTAGATTACACACGTAGGCAGTCAATGCCGCATGTGCCAATATGGGGAGGGCCGCGGCCACGTGCACACAGTAACAGCCGCACGAGACGTACCTCCAACTGCCCGGCCGCTGGCGGAACGTCCACGTTTCGTTGCGTCAGTGACCTGGAAGGATTATTAGCGAAATTATCGTTTACTGTTGGTCAAATTCAATCGTGATGCAAGAGTTAGAAAGCGCATTAAACGCCTTGTTCCAGTGACTGAGGATAGGACTAGATGATGGGGAAACATACTAGTACCGAAGACATTTCACTGGAGCTTGTGTTCCTCCGAACATACACACACGAGTACGGAAAAACACCGTGCATGCCAAGAATGGAGGGTTTTTAAATAATCATAAAAACCGTAACCCCACGGAAATACACTTCTGTGCAAAAATATGAAACTTTATACATCTTACAGTCTAACAATGAACTGATACACAAAGATTTGATTAAATGGTAGGAAATAGAAACAGTAAATGCAGATCTGAAAAGGTTTAAAATTGATACAGCAAAATCAGGTAGGCTCACCCAAAATTAAGAGAACCCTTCCACCAAGCAGGCAGCCGAGCTGTGAAGGGGAAAAGGCCTCACGCTTAGTGGCGGATGGTTTTATACGGAGTTGGAGTCAAGTAACCATAGATACGACACGGCCAAGACAAAAAAGATTTACATTTTACGACAGCGACACCTTGCGTTAGAAATCCTGTGGGTTTACCGTATATGTCTTAGACTCAAGATTCAAAGAACTTTATTAATCCCAGAGAGAAATTGCTTTGTCTTGGTTATACAGTTGCTTTAATTAATTTACCGGGAAGAAGGGAAAAATAGATTAGGAGAAATGGAATGGAAAAATAAAGAAATAAAAATGTAAAGAAAAATAACAATAAATAGAAATTAAATATAATAGAATTAAATATAGCACACAATTAAGTTGCATAATACACTAAAAATGCAGTGTAAATAAGAAAAAATGCACAAATGTATTGTAATCAGATAATGCACTTGGAAGTTGAGTTGGGAACAATAGTGTTATAAAATATTATTGAACAGGAACTACTCATGGTTCCTGTCCTGTAGTGAAAACGTTACAGAGCAAAGTTATATAATTTTATGGCCATTGGGAGAAAAAATCTCCTGTGGCACTCTGTAGAACACCTGGTCATAATCAGTCTCTGGCTGAAATTGCTCCTCTGGTCGGAGAGAACTCTGTATAGCGAGTGAGAGGGATTGTTCAAGATTGTGCGTATTTTGGACAGGATCCTCCTCCTTGCCACGACATCAACAGAGTCCAGATCCAAGCCCAGTACAGATCCGGCCTATTTAATGACCTTGTCCAGTCTGTTTCTGTCTGCTGCTTTCATGCTACGGCCCCAACAGACCACAGCATAAGAAAACGCCACTCACCACGACAGATTCATAAAACATCCGGAGAATGGTATTACAGATGTTGAATGACCTGAGCCTGCTCAGAAAGTACAACCCGCTCTGTCCTTTCGGGTAGAGTGCCATTGTGTTAACTGACCAGCCCAGTTTGTTATCCAGATGCACTCCCATAGTATTTGTACTCAGAGACCATGTTCATTGTCTCAAACTGGACACATATAGGAGTCACAGGGGCTCCACTTTTCATTTTAGACAAAATAATTTGCATAAATATGAAAGAAAATCAATATTTATATACAACCCTGCAGAGAAAAGGCATAGACGAGCATAGCTGTTGACCAGCATGGCTAGCATAATGCATACTGGTTATACCAGCATATGTTGTGTTCTGATGCTGGTGGACCATCATCATCAATGAAACTTTGAAGGTGGACCAGCTTCATGTGCAGCGTAGACCAGCACAGCTATGCTGGTCCACCACCTACACCGGGACTAACCAGCATGATCCAGCATGGAAATCATGCAGGTCTCTGCTGTTTTTTTCAGCAAGAAAGTCTTGTATTTATAACAGAAAAGCTGATAATCAAATGGTTTTCTTTATATTACCTGCAGCGACCCAGTAACTGTACAATTAATGGTGTCATTGAGTGCAATAAACCCATTTAGCCTTCCGATTATCCCGTAAAAAATTCGATTATGTTAAATACAATTTCCAGGATATGTGCACCAAAATCCCATACCACTGTCACCAACTTTGGTCAGCTGACTGGAGTGAGATTTTCAATTCGAGACAAGTCTGCACGCTCACGCATTTACATGTATGTATACGGGTTATATTACATTATGAATAATCTGTATGGTTTGCAAACTACCCCAGCGCTTTTGATGCTGCTGATATTAGGTTTATAATGGAATAATGTAAATTTGCCGTAAGATTTCTTGCGTGAGAGTCCGAAAGTGTGAGTGTCACGCCAGATGCGTCAGAGTTGGCAGCCCTGCATCACGCACAATGCCTGCGTAATATTTTTAAACGATACACATTATGACTTCAGAGATGGTCCCTTATGTGCCAGTATGATGCACACCGGTCCCGCCGAGATGGTCACCCTGATATGATGCACATTGATCCTGCTGACACTTCCCTGTATGCTGGTATTATCCCGGTAAGACACGCGTCCTCTGGGGCTCTGGGATCGGGTCGAAGGTCGAGTTCCATTCAACATGGCGGCGTTCATTGTAAGGTAACGCTCTGTCTGCGATTATCACTAATGAAAAGGTTTCCCTACGCATGCTTCTGATTTTTAATCAACAGCAAGTTTGTGATATTTTGGTGTAATTATTAAGGTATAACAGTTTTTTGGTTGAGTTAAGGAGGAGTTAGCTAGCGGTTAGCGTAGTCAGATAGCTATCGTGGGTTCTCCTTAGCTCGAACATCGGAGGGGATTTGTCTTTTGACAGCGTTATATGAAAAAGAAAATAAAAATTGTACTCGTAAAGCTAAAATTTAAATAAATGTTATACTGATAGATTTATAATTTTAGGCAGTATCTTACCAGCGATTGGGATGTTAGCAAGCGCCTATCCTGCTAGTTTTACGTCCTCCTGGAACCAGTCTTCCTCATCACTAGGCTAATTATTTATATAGGTAGATAAATTTAATACTAATAATCCTAATGTGGGTACGCTGAGGTCCGTGTGATTTGATGAGAAGGTTCAATTCTTGAATGACTTGGAGAAATTACTAGCTGAAGTGTTTCGTTTAAGCGACTTCAATATAAAAAACTGCATCATTAAAATCAATTTTTAATGCCGCTATCGGGTGTTTTTAATATGCAAATATTGCATACTTCTAGTAATTATGGACGCAAATAACTACAGCCGAGCTGCCTTTGAAATGTTGTGCGCCAGCCTGATGGCGGTGTTTTGTTCATACACACTAATTTTAACGTTTATAGACCGTTTTAAAAGTATTTATATCTGCTCTAATGCCTTATAAAAAGTTAAAGAGAAAATAGCCCTCAGTGTGCGTAGGCAAGGGCGAAGTAATGTGAATGACTGAGGCGTTTCTTACGTAATTCATGACACACGTGAACCATATAAATTGCTATTCACAGTGTTACAAAAGAAAAATATTGCTCTGGTTATTTACTATGTAGGTCACTATGTGTGTATATTTAGAGAGTAGGAATGTTTTGGAAAGCAGTGATAATCTGCTTAAGCAGTAGGCTGTACCGCAGGATAGCGAGTGTAGCGCCGCAGATTGTGTGGACATTACAGAAGGGAATTGCTCTGTTCACAAATTCATGAAATTAATGTGGTATCAGAGAAAGGGCGTAGATTTGGGGGTGGCCGGTAGAGACATGACCTTATTAACACTGTGAGAGTACTTTTGTGTTTGAGGTGGCGTTCAGGGCTGTCTTGGTCCATGCCAGTGCTGAAACCAAACCTGCACCATCCTGTCAGTTTGTTCCCATGATTCTGGATGTTTAAACTGTACACTGCTAAGCTGGGATTAATCTGAAAAGCAACTCCAAACCCCCACCCCAAAAAAAGCATCAAGTAAATAAATAAATAGTGTCTGGAAATATTCTTGTGATTTAACTTTATGAGATATGCCCTTCTATCTGCAAATGAGGCAGTTTCTCATACGCGTGTGTGTGTGTGGTGTCAGTGTGAGTACAGGACGAGCATCCAGGGGAACCGCATCGAAGGTTTAAACGATTAAAGATGCACTATTGCCGGCTATAGTTGCCCATGGCACTGCCCGCGTGAAAATGCAGTATTGTCCCCAGCCCTGGGAGCTTCTCAGTCCGCCATGGAGAACCGGGGGCCTTCTCATTGACTCCTCATTACCCTTCCCTTTCCCAGCCGACTGGAGATGGTCTGGTTTCTCCTGGCCTGGGTCCTCCTGGTGCTCAGTGGTGTCCGAGCCGTGGACCGCAGCAACTTCAAAACGTGCGATCAGAGCTCATTTTGCAAGTGAGTGACCGTCCACTCCATCACACGTTTGTGACTGAGACAGGCCCAGCATAGATATTTAGCTCTAAAAGGGCCCACAAATTCCCATACGACCAGCCAATTTGGAGGGACACGGACACTGCATGCATTTAGTTGTTGCTATTGCATCTGTGTAGCATGTGAAGGTGTGTTTTTTTTTTCTTCTTCTTCCATTCCTCTCCCATTTCCTTTGTCCCATAGGCGTATGAGGACAATGGGGCTGGACCAGTCCCCTTACAGGGCCCTTCTGGAAACACTGGAGCTCAGTGACTCCCGACTCACTCTGCAGCTCATCAATGACAACAACAAGGTGTGTGTGTGTCTGTCTGTCTGTCCCACATACTCAAACCTGTATGCGTCAGGTTCCGGTCCCACTTAACGGCCAGCCCTCGTGGCCGTGGTCTCTAACTTTCAGCCGTGTCCTCGTCTGTGCCCCCCCCCCACCCCTTCCCCATCCCAAGGTGAGGCTGCTTCTGGAGCTGTACCGACTCCAGGGCAACATGACCCGGCTGAAGATCAACGAGCTGAAGCCCCTGAAGCCCCGCTTCGAGGTGCCCGACGTCCTCATCGGCGAGCCGCCCACCCAGCCGTGAGTGTTTGGGGGGGGGGGGGCATAACTGTACGACAGAGAGGAACGGGGGAGGGAGAAGTGTATTTCAGAGGCCCTCTTATAGCTGCTATCCCGGATACTCCACATATAAATGTTTTTCAGTCATGTAATCGTCGTGTGTTACGTGCATTTAAACGGTCGCAGGAGTCTTCTTTTGGCAGAGGGATTGAAAATGCTATTTAAATCAGCGTCACGTGTTTCCCCTGTGAGCCTCTAGGGGGCGCCCTTGTGGTCAGTGGTGAAGGACAGGTGCTGAGTAAGGTGAAGGGAAACGGTAGTCAGGGCTTCGCGAACCGGATCGAGCTCGATCACGTGACACAGTGAAGGTTAAAGGGGTGGGTCAGGTAACGTGGCGTGTGGCTCGGTGGTTTTGGACACTGTGGCTTCGCCCGGTAGGTTGTTGGTTTGGATCCCAGTGCCGGCAGAGCGATTGTCCCATTGAGCCCTCGAACGATATACACCGCTTTAGATGAAGGCATCTGCTGCCGAAATGTACCGTGTACCATCCCGCCCGCAGGCTGTCGATGGTGTCGCGCGACGAGACCGGGGTGGTGCTCTCCCTGGGCACGGACACCCGCCAGCTGGTGCTCAGCGCCCGGCCCTTCCGCCTGGACATCGTGGAGGGCGCGCGGGTGCTGCTGTCAGTGAACGGGCGCGGCCTGCTGGCATTCGAGCACCTGCGGGCGCGCAAGGACACGTGAGTCTGGCACAAGCGGGCCACACACACACACACACACACACACACACACACACACACACACAAAGCCGTAAACCTGCCTGCCTCTGACTTCCCCACCTATAGAGACTGGGCCTTTAGCCCTGTTCATTACACCATTAAGTTCGTTCTCTGATTATGCAGTTAATCACACGCCCAGAGGAGGCCAGGTCCCACAGCATCTCGGCTTATTTGCAGGGCCGGCCTCGTTAATCTCCATGGATTAGGTGTCCGCCTGATTGCTAGCAGGCCGTCTCTGTCCCATGGCCCCTTCGTTAGCCTTCCAGCTTCTGCTAACGGCAGAATAATCACGGTGAAAGCTTTCAGGCATGAATCCAACATAGCAACAATCCATTTTATTAATTTTAAATTAAAAGCTATTTCATAAAAAAATAACCGAAGTGTAATTTCTTCTGGTACTTTTCTTAGGTCGGTTTGTCTCATACATTCCACTGGACTAGTTGTTGACTGAAGTAAATGATCCGTTACACAAACCCCTGCATAAGTCATAAATCCAATTCCATTCAGGCCAGCTTATAGGAAATATAATGTAATAAAAAATTATGTAGTAATGCATACTAAAGAACACATTTAATAAATGAAGGCGAAAATGTAGATTTATTTTCAGGTGTACGTGTTTGCACTAGCGCTTTCGTAAACACTGTACGTCTCGGATATTTCTTTTGCTTTACTCTGGATTTACTTAAGCGAGAGTAAGATTTAGTGCTGCTCATGCTGGGTGGGACTGATGTGGCCCAAAGATATTTCAAAGCACAGATTGTGTCTTAACTTTAACTTAGCGATAAAATAATTTTTGTAATGAACTCGTTAGCATTTCTCTCAATACAAAGCAAACACCTTCCCTGTTCAGTCTGCTTTTGAGTAATTTTGCTTTTGAGTTGTGGTGTAACGATAATGGAGATCTCATTGTTTTCTTCATTTTTTTTTTGTTCCTCTCTCCCCTCCATTTTGTATTCCCCCCCCCATCTTTGCTTCTCCTCCACGACCGTCAGTCTCTCTAAAATAAGTAGCACGGTCGGTAGCATGTGGGATTCGATCAAGAACATGTTTTCTAGGTAATTTCACTCTGTCCCCGGCTCTGTGTCTGTGCGTCCAGTGCCCGTCCCGGTGTCCCCCCCCCCCCCCCCCCCCCCCCCCCCCCCCCCCCCCCCCCCCCCCCCCCCCCCCCCCCCCCCCCGCCCCCCCCC
>JAABNY020000064.1:991610-1002816 GCA_015164015.2 Brevimyrus niger | reverse complement strand
CGTTTTGCGTCCGCGCGTCTTCCGGAAGGTCCCAGGCGGCGAGCTGCCCGCCAGCACGGCTTTGCTCGCTCGCTGCTCGCAGAGGAAGACGTTTGCTCGCTCGCTGCTCGCAGAGGAAGACGTTTGCTCGCTCGCTGCTCGCAGAGGAAGACGTTTTCCTCTCTCCCGAAACAAAGCTGCTCATTTTTTTTGTTTCGCAAGTATAATCATGAGAGCCTATTTTATCACATAGTAAAACGTGCAAAAGCGTAAAGGATTTTTACTAGCTCATTGGGACTGTAACGGTGTCTATCTATGGCTACTCGATGAAAATGACCGGTACACCATTTAAAAATACACTATTTGAAGTGTTTCTCTGGTTTCGTTTCATATAGTTAGCCTTGAATCTGGCACTTATCTTGGGGCTTGTCATGATTATACTGAAGCCAGTCACCTAGTGTCAATACCATGCCCTGCCACTAGAGGCGTCAGGAGTGCTTTCCTCGCAACTCTCAACTGCTCAGGCGTGTTCTTCGCAAGCAACCGATCGTCTTCCTCAGCTCCCCAAAGCCGCTTGTTTGTTACGGAGTACCCAGCCCTAACTAACAAATGGCCTCCCAATGGGCTTTTTTTTTGTGTTCGGGGGCTGGAATCCAGAGCATTGCAGTGAGTCTCCCCCCTCTGCTGCAGTGAGAGGCTCCCTCTGGTGCCTCAGAACTAACCTCACTCTGTCTGCTTGACCGGCCACGGCTGCCAAGGGCGCTCACAGTTAGCCGTGGAAGCGGTACTCTCTTAGACGCACAGCACGCTGCCTTTCTCACTGCCGACCCCACATCCAACCGTCCGTGTCCTCTAAGTGTGGACTCCGCCCACCACTGTATGTGGGTGTGGTCTCAGCCAAGGGAGGCGGAGCTCTTAGTTAAACCTCAAATAAGAGCGTAATTCAGATTGGCCAGAGATGGCATTCCAGTTAATACCGTTCATGGCATCGCTCTGTTGAGCAGATTCAGTGAAGTCGTGTTTGGTTCTGTCATTGTCCTAATCTCGTCACACATGACCCTCAGATTACCTCAGGCAACCCTGTCATCAAATAGCGGGGAATCGCACCTCTGTACAGTCTGTGATTCCAGGTTTTGAGGGATTTAGCGTACCTTTTGGCTTGAGAGGAGTCATATTGATTTATTTATTTTTTCTTTATGGTAGAAAGTACAGGGGGAATTCCACCAGAATTTAGTGATTTTTGTAACTGCCTGTCTTGCCCTCACAGGGAATTGGCACTCGGTAGCACTGAATAATAATAATAATAAATAATAGTTCTTTTCAGCAGCAAAGGCTCATGGGAAACTGAGTTTAGCGAGCAGGCTTTAGATAAATTGACCGTTATTGAATTTGTTCAAAAATTCGGATCACTGGCAGAATGCATGCATTAGTAGTCATACTAGTTAGGAATGGACTAAGGACTTGTAGAGTGTATAACCTACTGTCCCTTGAGCCTTTTGAGTTAATGTAATTTTCATTAATGTAAAAGGTCGGTCGTCCGATTGTATGATTATGTGATACATCGCTGATGCACTTTGTCCAGTTGTTTTAATGGCAGTTTAGTGTTCAGTAATATAATAATCAATAATACAATTGACATTGGACATTGTTTTGAACAAGATAAGCTGATTAATATTGGGTGGAATTCTTTTTAAGACGCCGGGGTGGGGGGGGCAAGGAATCATTGCTGTGTTTTGACAAGGAGTTTTAAGTTTTTAACTGGATTGCAATCAACTTCTGTTCTCATAAGCAGGTGTCAGCTTAGGGTCTTTATACCACAGACTATGCAGTAACTGATTGTGTCTGAATATAGTTTCAGTCTAAACCGAGAGTGAATGCTGCTTAATAAAACGCGAGGAATCCTTTTGCTCTTCGTGTAGCTGGTGGCCCTTGCTTTCTCAGCCCAGCCTGGTCGTTGTGGCATCAGAGATGTTGCGGAGTGACGTTTCAGGGGGGGCTTCGGTCGTTTCTACCACTGGGGTGAAGCTCGGCCAAAGTGAAAATGCCGCTTTCAATTTTTCAAAACGTTCCAGTTGCAAGGAAAGCATTTGTGACCTCTGTGCTGTAGCCCAGTGTTAGAAAGTTGTATGACCATTCTGTTTTCGTCATGTTTGCCCCTGATGGCGATCTTTCCCTGACATTTTCGTCTTCCCCCTGTCTTGCTTTGAATCTGTGTGTGTGTGTGTGTGTGTGTGTGTGTGTGTGTGTGTGTGTGTGTGTGTGTGTGTGTGTGTGTGTGTGCGCGTGTGTGTGTGTGTGTGTGTGTGTGTGTGTGTGTGTGTGTGTGTGTGTGTGTGTGTGTGTGTGTGTGTGTGTGTGCGCGTGCGTGTGCATGCTTTCCAGTAACACTCAGACGGACTCGGAGGGAGCGGAGACCACAGAAGGAGCCCAGGAGCAAGGAGAGGAACGGGTGTGTTTCTCTTCTCCTTCCCAGACACGCGGCCTTCCCTGGGAACGGGGTCTCCTGTCACTCTGCGGTCTAATAGCCTCCTTGACACCCCCAGCCTCCCCATTGCTGTTCCTATGCAGCGATAGGACTGACACAGTTTCATGATTGATTTGGAAGTTTCATAAGGACTCGTGAGCTTTTGAGCTGAAGCACCAGAAGGTGTTTGGTTCACTTAAGGGAGTGGCTCTGATACGTTGGCTGAGGTGAAGCTGAATTAAGGCAGCAGGATTAAACAGGCGCCTTTCCAAGCTTCTTTCCCCTCTCGTCACTCTGTCTTGCGTTTGCCGGCCCCCCGTTTACTTTCCCGTCTCTTTTTCGGCGGGAAGGAGGAGGAGGAGCCGGGAATGTGGGAGGAGACGTTCAAGTCTCACGCGGACAGCAAACCCAACGGTACGGACACGCTACAGGGCCGCCCCGTGATCTCGACGCCCTGCTGCCGGCGCTCCACCTGCGATTCGTCCATGTCCGTGTCCCATGAATGATCTCGCCTTCACCTTGTTCCCACTCCTCGTCCCCAGGACCCTCCTCCGTCAGTCTGGACTTTTCCCTGCCTGGAGTGGAGCACGTCTATGGAATTCCAGAACATGCGGAAAACCTCCGGCTGAAAACCACAGAGTAAGTCCACACATTGGAGTAAGCAGGATAAGTCGGTCACTCAAGACACTGGAGGTTGGGGGCCTCGTTTGAGGGCCCCATGGAGAAATCCCTCCATTGACCCCGGAATTTGAACCAGCAATGATATCTGCCGCGGCATAGTAACTCGCTGAGCCATACACCATCTTTATTACATATATCATAGTGCCAGTGCCCCTAATTCGAATGCAGTCCTTCTGAAGCAAAATTGTTGGTGAATGAACCTTTTTGGATGCCCCCTGCAGGTTATTTTAAGTGATTTTTCGAAGTATATGCCAGTAATTCTCAACCTTTGGGGACCCGCGGTCGGTCCATGTTTTTGCTCCTTCCGAGCTCCCTGCCACAGTCCAGTTTTCGCTTCCTGCCACCGGGAGCTGGGAGGGAGCAAAAACATGGACTGGCTGTGGATGCCTGAGGACCGGATTGAGAAACGCCGCTATATGTTGTTATATATTAACATGGATTTATTCTTCTTGCCACAGTAAAGGAGACCCGTACAGACTGTACAACCTGGACGTGTTTCAGTACGAGCTGTACAACCCGATGGCCCTGTACGGCGCCGTACCCGTGCTCCTGTCCCACAACGCGCAGAGGACCATGGGTATTTTCTGGCTCAACGCGGCTGAGACCTGGGTGGACATCAGCGCCAGCAATGCCGGAAAGGTGAATGCCGTCTCCCACCTGTTCCCGCGAGACGGCAGTCCCATCTGGAGCTGCTTACTGACCAGGTTTCTTCTGCACCGAGGAGCGTGAGAAGTTCGGCTGACCGTAATATTAAGTCCGAACCGAATTCTTCACGATTGGTTTGTGGGCTCCGTTCTGAACGCGACGAGCTTCAGCGGTACCTGAGGATCTCTGCTAAAGGTGTGCTGTGTCTCTGGTCAACCGATCTTCTCCAAACCCTCCCCATTAGACTCTGTCCGGGAAGGTCCTGGACCACGCTCGCGTTCCCAGCGGCGCCCCACAGACAGACGTGCGCTGGTTCTCCGAAAGCGGCATCATCGACGTGTTCATCATGCTGGGACCCAAACCGTCTGACGTTTTCACCCAGTATGCCTCTCTAACAGGTAACTGGGACCAAAGCTGCGTCTTATAATATAACTTATTATTAACCAGCACAAAAATACTGCACTTCACTGTACTCCTGACTATAAATGGGAGCAGTACTAATTGCTGATAGACGGTTTGCATTAGTTTTCTGGGTTAAGCAGTAACACACATGGTTGGTTCTAACCGGTTACCTCAGAACTTCACACTTTTGACTTGCCTATGGCAGCGTTTGCCAACCCAGTCGAAAACAACATTCAGTGCAAAACATGAGCAGAAACACAAATTATCTCGAGGATCAGAGGAACGCCGGTCTATGGAGAACTTGAAAGAACCTCGTTCGGGGTATGACAGACCTCCAGTGGACTGACCGTCCTCTATCTCCAGGCACTCAGTCCTTCCCTCCGCTCTCCGCCCTGGGCTACCATCAGTGCCGCTGGAACTACAACGACCAGGAGGACGTGCGGTCGGTGGACGCCGGCTTCGACCAGCACGACATCCCCTACGACTTCATCTGGCTGGACATCGAGCACACGGACGGCAAGCGCTACTTCACCTGGGACGCGGCCAACTTTCCCCAGCCGCGCGACATGCTGCGGGGCCTTCAGGACAAGAGGCGCAAGGTAGCGCTGCGGCCGAAACGCACCGCGTCCCGCCGGCATCGGGCCCGACGTGCGGCTTCACCGTGAGACGCCTTCATCTGGCTACCTGACACTCTCTCTCTCTGTCCCACCAGATGGTCGCTATAGTCGACCCCCACATCAAGGTTGACAGCGGCTACAGGATCCACAACGAGATTCGCTCCAGAAACCTTTACGTGAAGGATAAAGACGGGGGAAATTACGAGGGCTGGTGCTGGCCAGGTGGGCGACTTCAGCTCGGGGCGCCGCCACCTGCATTCTCATAATGTTGCCTTTGTTTGATGAGGTTAAAGATCCCCCAGGTTAAAAACCCATTCCTTACAGACCCCCTAGACAGTTTTTGCTCCCATCCAGCTTCCAGCACACTTGTACCGAGGTATTCAGTGTTCCTGATTAGCTGAAAGCTGGGAGAGAGCAAAAGTGTGGAAGGTCTGGGGGCTCCCAAGGACTGGGTTTAGTAACACTGCTCTTGCTTAATGAAAAATGTTTACCCCAGAGAATCTATTAATGCATGTTTACCAAAACTCCTCGAGGGCCCATAGTCAGTTCATGTATTTGCTACCTGCCAGACAGTCCACATTTTTGCTACCCCATGGACTGTCTGTGGGTCTCCAAGGACCAGTTTGAGAAACACTGTATTAATGTCATTGAGGTTGATAATGAATTGAAATGAATCCATGGCAAATGTGTGGGAAGACGGAGTAATTCTGTGGTGTTCCTCAGGTACAGCCGGTTACCCGGACTTCACCAACCCGGAGATGAGGTCCTGGTGGGCCAGCATGTTTGCCTACGACAAGTACGAGGTGGGAAACCTAACCCAGCTTTTCACATCAGCCTTACTTTCCCTACATTTAGTGTGAATGATTTCCGTCCTAGTTAGTGTATGTTATGCGTTATTTAAGCATTCCGACTAATTAATTAGCGACACATTTTAAGAAATGGGGGTGGGGTTAAGGGCTTGGCTCAAGGACCCAACGATGAAATCACACTGCCGGTCCTGGGGTTTGAACCAGTGACCTTCTCACTACCAGCATGGGTTCCTCACCCCCAACTAATGTAAAGTAGCTCTTGAGTAGCTCTTGTCCTGTGTGATGTATAATGGGTGGCCTGTCGCACTCGACCCTGGATCTAACCCCCCACCCCACCACCACCCCACCCCACCACCACCACCATCGCCCTTATGACCCAGGGCTCCATGGAAAATCTCTACACCTGGAACGACATGAACGAGCCCTCCGTGTTCAACGGGCCGGAAGTCACCATGCACAAGGACGCCCTCCATGGTACCTGGGAGCACCGCGATGTGCACAACCTCTACGGCTTGTATGTGGTGAGCAGAGGGACCTGGGGCGCGACGCTCTGCCCCAAGGACGTGTCCGTGCCGGTGTTCCTTACGCAACATACGGGGGCAGAAGCATGTTCCGCGAATATGCTGTACAAGGAATGGGAAGTGAGGTCCTCTCATCCAGTGGGTGGGATTACTATCCGCCTCATTCAATCCACTTCCTGATACTTTTTTCCGTTTACATCGAATTAAACTGGGGGTGTTAAATGACACAATCAATCAGGGATAGATGGCGTCCATCTTTAATGTTACGACCCTTTTCTGATTCGCTATTCCAGTTACTACCTGTTGTGAAAATTCACTAAGCAGCAACCGCTCTAACTCTGCCCTCTTAGCAAATGGCGACGGCAGAGGGCCTGATCCAGCGGTCGGGGGGTGTGGAGCGGCCCTTCGTCCTGACCAGGGCCTTTTTCGCCGGGTCGCAGCGCTACGGTAAATTCGTTATCTATATCCTGTTAATAGACCCTACCGACGTTGAAGACTCTTCGGATAACTCGTATTCTGTTCTCGGTATTTTATGGCCTTTTGTGCTTAGTTTCTGGTATTGATCATGTACTCCTCAGTCCCTGTATGAAATCTTTAGTGATTGATATAGTTTTAGACTTTGTGGCTTTTTTTGTACTCGTGTTGTGAGGGTCTCTCGGCGGCCCTTGTTGCGCGGGCGTCTCCCTGCAGATGTGTGACTGCGTAGCGCGTGCGTGTCTGTCGTGCCGCAGGTGCCGTGTGGACGGGCGACAACGCGGCCGAGTGGGGCCACCTGAAGATCTCCATCCCCATGTGCCTCAGCCTGGGCCTGGTGGGCATCTCCTTCTGCGGGGGTGAGACTCGCTCTCCTGAATCATGCATGCACTCTGGGGTAGTGGTTCCCAATCCGGTCCACGGGGACCCACAGACGGACCATGTTTTTGCTCCCGGAGCTCAGAGGGAGCAAAAACATGGACCGGCTGTGGGTCCCTGAGGACTGGATTAGGAATCACTCTGGTGGGTGGGGCATCAGTGTCGGTACTGAGAGCGACTGGAGCAAAATCTTACCTCATTAATGCCAACCCTCTCCACTTTTCTCTCTCTCTCCTCCATCTTTTCCTCCTCTCCGGCACCCCAGCTGACGTGGGCGGCTTCTTCAAGAGCCCCGGGCCGGAGCTTCTGGTGCGCTGGTACCAGACGGGGGCGTACCAGCCCTTTTTCCGGGCTCACGCCCACCTGGACACGCCGCGCAGGGAGCCCTGGCTCTTTGGGCCCGAGAACATGGCGCTGATCCGCGATGCGGTCCGTCAGCGATACGCCCTGCTGCCTTACTGGTACCAGCTGTTCTACCACGCCCACCGCACCGGGGAGCCTGTCATGAGGTTCGCCACTCCGACTCGCACTCCGACTCGCACTCCGACTCGCACTCCGACTCACCCCAGCACGCCGTTTCCGTCTCCTGCTCTGGCCTTTCAGTCTTCTCCCTCTGTTCTGCATCCTACTCTCTGCTGGGTCATTCATTCTTTTTCTTTTTTTTTTTTTTTATAAAAAAAGAATGAAAGAAAAAAAAAAAAAAAGCCGTGCAAGGATTTTTTCCCCCTCTATTCTCCCGAAGGATTTTTTGCCCTTTTTAACCTGGGGGATGTTGGCTGTTCTGCATTTTTCCTCCTGATATGGGCACTGATTTTGTTCTTTGTCTGGGTTTGTGAACCCTGTAATATTGTTAGTCCCAGACAAATTAAGTGAATGAATGAATGAATGAGGGAGCAAGTGAATGAGTTATCTAATGAATAGGTGAATGAATGAAAACACTTGCTTGTCTCCCTGCCTGCTAGGCGGCTGTGTGTGTTGTTGGACGGCATAGTCACATGACCCTGCACTGGTCTCAAACCTCATCCCTTTTGTGTCCCCCTCAGACCCCTGTGGGTAGAGTATCCGCAAGACGTCGCAACCTTCACCATCGACGACCAGTTCTTGTTGGGTATGTAAGCGGGGGGAGGGGGGGGCGGGTCTGAGTAATAGAGGAGAATCGCATTGACTCATCCAGATATGTCAGTTTGTGTGTAATAAGATGTGACATAGTGAATATGTGCCGGTCACAGTTGTGTAGAAGTGACTGGTGAAATGACTCTGCTTCCCAGGGAAGTATCTGTTGGTGCACCCCGTCACGGAGCAGGGGTCACAGGGGGTCTCGGTCTACCTGCCTGGGCTTGGTGAGGTGAGCACCCCTGTCTTTTATTTGCTACTCTTGTGTGTGTTTAGATATATTTAACTTTGTACATCTTCCAATGTTCGATAGGGTTTTCTCTTTCGTGTGTTTTAATCGGCCGAATGACCCGCCTGCCGATTTCCCACAATGCCCCTCTGCTCCTTTCAGGTCTGGTACGATGCCCACACCTTCCGGAGACATGACGGGGACCAGAACCTCTTCGTCCCTGTCACCTTGAGCTCGGTGAGTGTCCGTGGCTCGTTAAAATGACGGCGTTCTCATATGGCATTTCTGCAGCAGTGTGAAAACTGGTTGAACTTCAAACTCGTATGTACGCAGTCCCTGTACCTTGTTTAAATCATCCGTGGATTTGTTTATGCTTATTATTCGTTTATTCTCATCTTCAAATCCCCGACTCCACCGTCCATCCAGATCCCAGTGTTCCAGAGAGGCGGTTCCATCATCCCTAGAAAGGTCCGAATTCGGAGGTCCTCCACCTGCATGGAGAATGACCCCTACACGCTTTACGTGGCCCTGAACCTCCAGGTATGTCCTGGCCCCCAACAGATCAGGGGAACGTCAGCAATTGCCCAGAGTACCTTATTTTGTAGTCATCATCGCAAATGGTCCATCCTTTGGGTTGCCAGGGTGTTCTTATGTGTGAAACATTCCATGATATTTACACTAATTGAACAGCAGGTGGAGCAGTGGTTAAGGATGGGGCTGCATGGCGTTGAAGTCCTAACAGGGACTTTGTCTTAATTGCACCAGTAAAGACCAGTTGTAAACTGGTAAATGGTTACTTTGTAAAGCTGCTCCGTACAGCTGTGACCCTGTTGCCATGGTTACAGGGCACGGCCGATGGCGAGCTATACATTGACGACGGTCACACCTTCAACTACGATCGGGAAAAGCAGTTCATCCATCGACGACTGGCTTTCGCCAATGGCAGCCTCTCTTCCAGGTGTGCTGGTATCTATACACGACTCAAACTGTACCCCTGCTTATTCCAGATCCATGAGCCGTAACGTCTGTCTGTCTCCATAGCAACCTGTCCGCTGACTCCCAGTTCACCACGGCGTCCTGGATTGAGAGGGTGCTGATTCTGGGCGGACAGGAGCCCAGTGCAGTGACCCTGAGGACAGCAGGTAATTATTTTTTGGAATGTCAACTAATTAATGAAGTCCTGTTCCTCAGTTTCCAATCAAACAACTCAAACAAAATTATTTCCTGTACATATTCCTCCCCACCCCTAGGTGGCAGCAGGTCTCTGGAGTTTGAGTTTGATGCTGCCACGTCGGTTTTGACCATTCACAAGCCGGGAGTGAATGCTGGGTCTGACTGGACTGTGCTGCTGCAATGAATCCCTAAAGGTCCAGGTGCGCAAAGGGCTGAGCTGCGCCTAGCTGGGACGACGTCATAGAATCGGGAAATATGCACACGCGTACATGTTCACACACGGCTATTGGGTAACAGTAGGTCTAAACAAGAAAGATTGGTTTGAAATGCAACAGTCTCTCTCCCTCTCTCTCTCACACACACACACACACACACACACACACACACACACACACACACACAAACACGCACATATCACCAGGCATACTTACATAAATCACTACATACACACAAACTGGACAGGGCCTGGGATTGAGTCAATCAGAGGAATGTGTGCATTCATAGGACTTAAAAAAAAAACTGCTGCTCTATGGAAAACTGCTGTCCATCATTAATCAGTGAGCCAAGCTATTTTTTTTGCAACATTTTCTCACTCACACTGAAGTTTTTTTTTTTTTCCCCCCTCAATCATTGATTCATTTTCATGGTCTACCAGCCTGTTCTACAAGATTAATAACTGGATGGACAGATCCTGAGTATGATACAAGAAGTTCAGCCTGAATATTATCAGACATTGGTTCACTGTGGTGAGGTTTACAGACATGAACAAACATGTTGGCACTTGTGGAACTATGTAGATTTCAAGAAGTAACCGGAGGAGGTAATATTTTCAGTTTATCCCTCTCGCGTCTTTCTAAGAAAGCGGAAAACGATCCGTTCATGGTGACGTTAGCCCTGGAGAACGTTTCAAAACCACAGCAGAAGATGTCACACAGATGAATCCTTGGTTTACAAGTGTGTGAAAAGTGTAAAATGCCCTAAACCTTACTGTTGCTGAAACTTGATATTTTGACCTTAAGATGGTTTAAACGTTCGTGTGAGGATGAGGTGGCTCCCTGTCACCAGCGGTATCTTCATCCTGCACGCCGGGGTTTGTTCCATGTTACTGTTGTGTTTACTCTGGTTGCCAGTAAAGGGGAGTCAAGCTGAATGGGGTATAGTGATGGAGAAAGTAAGATGCGTGTTTTTTGTCCACTTAACTGGAATGATATTTTTGGTCCCCGTTTTCCATGTGCACTTAAAATTGGGTTCCCAGTGTAGTAGGTTTTTATATAATATAATATATTATAATATAATTAATATAAAAACCTAGGGGATTTTTGAAAAAAGTAATTAAGGACAGGGTATTGGGTGTCTGTGTCATTAGTTTGTATTTGAATTACCTCAAGGAATTTTTTTAATTACCTCAAGACATGGTAAATATCCTGAAGTGTATCTACCAATACTTTGGGGATTGGGTACTTGCTGGTTGCTGCTTTGGACCAGTTTCACACCACCAAAGCTCTTGTGTCTTCCTGATTTGACCTCAGTTAATAAAAAAAAAAAAAAAAAAAAAAACCCAGGGTGAACGCAAATGCTGTCACGACATCACGCCAACCTCATGTGGACCTTTACCCGCTAGCTGGATATCTTGAACTTTGTATCACAGGTTTAATTATGTTAAATTGTGCTGTTTGGGGGGGTGGGGGGGTGGAAAGGGGGTAATATTGGAAACATTGTGG
>JAABNY020000064.1:939737-960537 GCA_015164015.2 Brevimyrus niger | reverse complement strand
GAAGACCAATAGGGCTGATGTATATTTGCATAGCATGACTGGATACAGCCATTATTTTAACTCTTAACCATGATGGGATTGAATAAAGCAACATTACAAACACCACTGAAACATTGATTAATATTGGTATAATGATAATTGATACTTTATGCCTCCTGCAACTTGCTCTGATTCGTAGAGTAGGTTGTCTACAAAGGGTTAATACCTGTAGCATTGCATTTTCTGTTGTGGTGTGTTTCTGAACATGGGATTCCAAAAATCAAGCCTAATAAAAAATTAAATACTGAATGAGCAAATTGATTTGATTTGTCCTTCTATCCCACCTTGTGATCTAAAAGCAACGAGGGTGCCACACATAGTATCTGCTCTATGGAAATGCACTCCCATAGCCACTAGGGGAGCTCTCACCTTCTTTCAGTCCTGCTAAATTATGTTGTGCAGTCTGAAAGTTTTACTCAAAAGCAACTTATAGTGTAAGACATATTGAAAACTTACGTTGTTTTGTTAAAATGGTTGATGTTAATAGATAATGCTGTGTGAGGCTCAGCCGGTTCCGCAGGTAGTCGGTTCAAATCCTGCGATCAGTCGACTAACCACTGGGCCTTTGAGCAATGCTGTTAACCTCAGTTTTCCAGTTGTGTCACTTTGGAGTAAAGCGTGTGGTAGAGAAATACATGTGAGTGTAACTTGCATTTGAACAGAAAAGGTAAAACAATGCATTCATTGAACAGGTCTGGAAGTTCGGAAAATGGGAGGCAGTAGCAGTACTGAAAGAGTAGAGATAGAGGTGGTGGAGAAGGAGAATCCAGAGCTCCTTTATAAACCATGGAGGAATGTTGTGTGGGACCATAGGTGTGAAGCTTGTTTAACCAAATATAATCACTTTTTGTTACTAGTATCACATAATTTTATGTATATATTTTTTGATGCTCATGAGTACAATAACCCTCTCTGCCCATGATCAAAAGGTCTCTGGTTCAGATCCTATGCTGGGCAGAGTGATATCACCTTTGGGCGGTTTGAGCAAGGTCCTTAACCTTAATTGCTCCAGGGACAGACTGACCCTGCTTTCTCAATTTCACCTCACTTTGGACAAAAGCATCTGCCAACTAAATGTAAATGAATAAACACATCCTAATAAAAACATGAGATATTTCATTATGTAGTTTCAGTAGCAGACGGCTAATGTCATGTAAAGGAAGCTATTGCAATATGTTATTAGATATAGGATTATTTGTATTAATTATCAATTTTGACTATTTCCCATTTCCATTCCTTTAGCACACGAACCAATCTCAAGCAATACCTGCAGGATTACAAGCCCACTGTTGATTCAGTGCCAAAGGCTCGGATTCTTTTAGTTGGTGCGATTGGTGCTGGAAAATCGAGCTTCTTCAACTCCATCAACTCTGTTTGCCGTGGCAACATGACAAGCCAAGCTAAAGCGGGAAGCGATGCAACCTGCATGACCATGCAGGTAATGAGATCATCTGAATCTTCCTTCATGGTATGAGAGGAGTATCTGAATGCCCTCATATTCTCGCCACAGAGGAGGGATGGTATTTTATTTTACTATTTGTACTATGTCTGTCTTGTATACATTTCATTTTATTTATCGGATGTGTTTATCCAAACCAAAACACACTTTATAAAGCAGAGTCAGCCGGTCCCTGGAGCAATTGGAGGTAAATTGTGTTTTTTAAGGGCCCAAAGGTAAAATTACTCTAATGACAATGAGATTTGCACAGGTGAGCTTCCAATGACAGCCTCAGAGCCCTAACCTGCCAAATCACACACCAACCCTGTTTGAGTTTGGCTGCAAACATCTATGTTACCTAGTACACTGGATAATGAACCCAGATTGCTGTCCCAAGATCTGGGATGGGCTCTTTTTGAAGACCTTTCAGCAGGATACCAACCCTGAATTCCATCTGTTTTCTATGACCACATTCCTACTATAATAGCATGGATCAGCTCCCAGGAATCAACAGAACGGGGCACTTTATTTTTCAGTGCTGCAATAGCCTATTTAGATATATTACTTCATGCAGCTGCATGTTTTTGGGCTGTAGGGCAATACAGAGCACAATTAGGAGGCAAACACACTATACAGTTACAGCATGTAATCTGCATGATTCAAACCCCCAGTCTTAAATGTATGAAGCTGCAGTGCAGTTCACAGAAAAACTGCCATCCTCATTATGTTCTTATTGCTCTTAATAGAGGACATTTGGCACTGAATTGTACTTTCCATTATATGAAATCACACCGGGCTCCAGGCTTCACAGTATCTTGTACTGCAGGGGTACCAGCCTGTGACATGACTTTTAATCGTTATTAAATCCAGCCCATCAATCAATCGAATGATTTCCACACAGAATGAAAATCTAATCTGTTGCACTAAAATCTGCTGACCCAAAGCTTGGTGAACTCCACCCCCCCTCCCCCCAACTTTTTAAGGCTAGTGCATTTTCAATGTATTGCAAAACAGAAAACTCAGGTGAATTGCCAGAGCTGAAGACCTTGCCACTAGTAAGTTTAAAATGCCTGTTAAATTGGACAAGCTGTCAGAAGATGAATGACATCATGTGTCTTCTTCCAGTATCGCACTTACACGGTGAGGGCGGGTCGAGGTGGAAAGCCTCTGGCATTCCTACTGTGTGATACTATGGGACTGGAGTGGGCACCTCATAGCGGGCTGAACATTGATGATATTGAGAGCATCCTGAAGGGCTAAATACCAGACAAGTACCAGGTAAGAACTGTGTATCTAACCAGGCCTCAAAAACAAATGCTACAAAAATACATGCAGGTCTGATACCTCTATTGACTTACACATGTTTATAATTACTGGTATTTTTCTCCCTACACTCTCTTTGGAGGAAATTTAATCTCACTCACCGATTTGTTTTTAGGTTAAATAATATATTGCTGTTGCTCAAATGAATTTTGTTTCAGTTTCTCATGATCTTAGTTAATGAATGTTTTTACTTCTTATCTGTTTAGTTCAACCCTCTGCAGGCAATGGATACTACTGGCTGTCAGACAGGCAGCCGATTGCCACTTCAGGACAGGATCCACTGTGTGGTGTATGTGATAGATGCCAGTCGCTTTTTCATTCTGCATGATGACATGAAGAAGAAATTTCATATAATTCAAGAGAGAACTAACTTTCATGGTTAGTGATTGGGGAGAACTGACAGAGGTGGCACCTCTTACTAAGTGTGCTGTGGGGGGTTGGTCCTGAATGTTGAGACAGGAATATTAGCTCAGTTGATCACTTATTATTTCAGGAAGTACAGAGTGATGATGGCAGGTGCTTCTGTGTGTGATGGACATCAATGTGATGAATGCCATAAGTTTTAACAGCTTTTTCCATACAACGTTTTGTTGTGACTATGCCTAGTGAGACATATTTATTGATGTTTTTAGATGTCCCTGTTCTGGTGCTACTGACCCATGTTGACAATGTGTGCCCACATGTGATGAGGGACTTAAGGAACGTGTACCGCAGCTGCTTCTTAAAGGATCTGGTGAGTTTCTCGGTCTAACGCTGGAATTGGTCCTAAAAGTTGCACCAACACATCAGGACAGTATTAGTGGAAACCTGCAGAAGGACCCTTTGCTAGGAAATTGAAGAATCAGCAAATTAATTTCCTAGAAAAGGGTCCTTCTGCTTATACACCACTATAAATGGTTAAAAGCTAAAAGCTAGGTTTTTGAAATATCACTGGCCCACAAACCTTTATGTTCAGCATTTATTTTCTAAAGCAACATATTTCCTGGCAGCCAAATGACTCTGTGGATAGCACTGTAGCTTTTTGCCCTTTATGGTTGTGAGTTTGTATCGCACTTTTGCATGTCTGTGCTGAATTTGCAGATAAACTGCATGTCTCTCTGCAGATCGAAAATGCGAGTCAATGTCTGAGCGTCCCAGTGTTAAGTGTGCTTCCAGTGCGGAATTACACCTACGAGACTGAGCTGAATGACACCTGTGACATCCTGCTCCTCAGCTTTGCTGACAGTTACATAGACAGCTGTGAGGAAGACACAGAGTAGATGAATTTATCATATTTAGGGGCAGTGCCATTGCCTCACTGTGTCCAAGTTCATGTGTTCTACTCCACACATTAGATCCCTGTAAACTTGCACAAGCCTTTTCATAACCTGGACTTAGCTATGAATAAGGCACGCTAACATGCAATTATATATATAATTTAGTCAAGTATACACTGTAACCCTACACTGGATTTGATGCTGAGGTAATAAAAATGACCTGAAGATACCACCATGGTTTGACTCAATGTTCTATGTCTATATTTCAAGTTTAAATCAGTGTCTCTCTCAGTTTGATTAATAGACATTGGGTCTGGGAATGATCAAATAAAATGGTCCTAAGATAAAAGTTCTTCATTACTGGAGATTTGAATAAAAGGATGTGTTGTGAAAAAGGGATGCCCTGGTGGAGTTAAATACCCAATGGGAACTAGTTAGACTTACTGCTGGTAATGTAGACCAAGCTCTTGCTCCAGTTTTACAGGAACCAGATGGACCCGCAACAACAAACACCATACCCCTTACTCCCATAGTACCCCCCATTGGACCCCCTGAGGGACACAGTCATATGCCTTTTCCAAGTCCACAAAACAATGTATGGATGGGCAAACTCCGATGAAACCTCAAGTATCCATGTGAAGGTAATCAGCTGGTCCACTGTTCTGCTGCCAGGATGGAATCCACATTGTTCCTCCTGGATTTGAGGTATAATCAACTGGCGGACCCTCCTCTCCAGTGCTCTGGCATACATCTTAAGAGGAATGCTGAAGTTGGGACAAAACCTGTGGTCCCCTATCTTAAAGATTGGAACCGGCACTCCAGTCTGCCAATCCAAAGTCCCCGACATCCATGAAGTGTTGAAGGTCATGTCAGCCAAGACAGCTCAATACCTTATGAGCTTTCAAGAACTCAGGGCAAATCTCATCCACCCCCAGAGCCTTACAGAGAGGGAAAATACCGCTTCTTTCAAAAAGATTTATGACCTAAAGGTTAAAAAGGTCACGGGTCCAAAGGTCACTTGGGTGGGGGTGGGGTTTGGGCGTGGTTAGGGTGGTACGATGTGAAGTCACGACTAGTGACGTTGGGAGAGTATTTTTAGTCTTATTATTTTAAAAACTATTTTATTTATTATTTAATTTTTATTTATTTATTTAATTTATAATATTATTATTTTATTTTTGATGACAGTGAATTGTGTGTTTATGACTGTGGTTTTTGGTGGGAACATATGCGGGTGGCGAGCAGGGAGCCGAGCAGGGATGAGCGCATAGCCAACCCCCTCCCCGCAAAACAGGTCTGGGGTTTTGTTTGGAATACAACGAGGGTTGAATATTTCTTACGTGATGGAGTGTGAGCGTTTTTCTGAAACGGTCCTGCGGAGCGTGTACTTGGAGATTCTGCAAAGGAGAGTGACGCCGGAGAGCTATGCTGCGCGAGTCTGTGTGTGTGACAAATTGGGTCTGTGAAAATGGGTCTGACGCTATCCTCGTCCCATAAACGCTTAGCAGCCGCAGTTTAGGGGGGGGGGGGGGTCTGTGCCTGTGTCTGTGTGTGAAAGCTGACACCCCAGCCCTCAAACTTACACAAGTTTGTGTTTTTCCTCATGCAGCCGTTGTATTACATCATCGTAGGTCAAATCCCGGTCAAGTGTAATTGGGCCACACATCAAATTGGACATTTTGTCTTCCAGTTAATTTTGTGTCAAGTTTTGGTTTTTCTGATAGGACCGTTATTTACACCCCTAGTCGCCCGCGCACAAGTACAAATATGAGTTAAAAGAAAATGAGATAATCCTAAAAAAAAAACTGACAGGCTGTATATTTCTCCTTAAAGAATCAAAAGAGGGTTCTGTCATGCCCGGATTGTCCGATCCTCATGTTTGCCACGCCCCCCTCATTACCTCTTCTTCATTTCCGGCTGTAATCACCTGTTACGTTCAGCTTGTCCTGTGTATTTAGTCCACGTCTGAGTTAGTTTCCCCAGATCTGTCATTAATGTTAGTGTGGAAGTAAAATTGGACATTAGTAGGCATATTGGGTCTGTTATATCTTAAGCCTTAGGCAAGAAGAGATTGTTTTGAATACTGTGTGACCTCGCTTTGTGATAGCTGCCTGCAGTTGGCTCCGCAGAAGCTCGGACCTTGAAGAGACAGACAGTGAAGCAAAGGAGGGGAGGAACCACTTGCAGGAAGAGACTTGAAGCCTCCCCAACTGGTGCACAATGAGTTATAGCTTAATAAAGTAGTTGTAGAAGACAATTTATAATATGTTACGCAATTGATCGCATCATGTTAATCATACTAATCATATGTTAACCATGTATTTTCAATGATTCAGGGACAATCCAAAATTTTTCGATTGGTATCTTCTGTCCTATTAGTCCTACAATGGAAATTCTTTTTTCTGCTGATACAGACAGCCTTGCCCATCATCACCATCAGTGCTCCGACATGATCAGTAATAATAATAAAAAAAACTGACATTTCTGTACCATACAGCCACCAGCCATGCCCAAATTCCACCTAAATTTGGCCAGTTTCAGTCTGACTGCTATTATTTTGCCCTGCCTTAGCCTACCTTAATCAAATTTGAAATCCTACCTCCTTACACCATTCTGGGGACAACACCCAAGGCCGGCCGCATTTCGTCATTAGGGGGCACTACAACTAAAAACTGCCTGTATCTCCTGACTGCCTTGACCAATCCAACTGATATTTGGCAGATTCATACTATGACCAGGTCTGAGATTAGCCATGTATCATAGCTGTCATTAGTCATAAAATTATGGACACTATCGGCCAATCAAAATCAAGCAGCATTTTTACAGACTTAACAATAGCCAATCTAAACCAAAATAGGCTGTCACATTTGTTTCCTGACCCTTAGCATACCCTGATAAGGACAACCCAATGGGCCAGATGGGGGCGCTACAGTGAGAAGTTTGGCATTTCTGCCTATTTCTCCTGAACTGTTAAGGATAAAATTTCAATTTGTTACAAAGCCAATCCACTGGCTCATGGCAAACTCAAAGGCATATAGAACTTCATCCTCTCTCTTTCCCTTTTTGCCTATTTTGTAAGAGTCTGAAATCAGGACTTTAATTCTCATTTTCGTTCAACTGACACTTTGCTAGTCAAAATGATTTGCACTGTATGTTCTGTGTCATGACAAATCAAGATATATTCAATACTCAATGATAGTCATTTGCATTCCCTTGTGACATTTAAAAACTGCAATGTCCAGCCCAAGTAGGTCATTCTGGTAGTACATCAATCAGGACACTACCCTTATGGATAGTTTATAAAGATAACTTCACCTGCCTGTATAGTCCACCAGCCACACCCAACCTGCAGCATTTCTATGCTCATTTCAATCAACCACCTTATTCTCAGTCATCCTTCATCCAATCCTCACCAAATTTGACCCACTAATGTAGCACTGGACCGCAGACAGACCCTCCAACTTTGATGCCAATTGGTCAAACGGGTGCACTATGGCTATTGTGCATATACGTCTAAGACCCACCTTAGCAAATTCAGCTGAACTTTCCTTATTTCTCATCAAACATTCAAAGAATTGTTCCCTTTCCCATCACCTGAGTCCATATTTTTAATTCCCTTTATTGTTTCACCCATTTGCCTCATACAACATTATCAGACTTTATTTACACATAAGAAGGCCTGAAAGTATTAAATAGCATTTATCAAATGGAGCGCTGTCTCTGCTGGCCACACCATTTCCATGCCCATTTCATTCAAACAGCTAAATCTCTGGCACGCTTCATCCAATCCTCACAAAATTTGACTCACTTCTGTATTACTGGACTACAGGCAGACCTTCCAAGTTTGGTGCCAATTGGTGAAACAGGGGCACTACAGCAATATTACATGTCTGTATAAACCTGGAGAATCAGTTCAACTTACATTTTTTCATTCCTGTTCCAGTGACATATGACTGGTTGAAATCTTTTGTGAGCAAATTCTTTGAGTCATGCCAAATCAAGATATATGCAATGCCCAATAATAGTCATTTGCATTCCCTTGTGATACTTAAAAACTTAAGTAAGTAAGTAAGTAAGTAAGTAAGTAAGTAAAATTTATTTATATAGCACTTTTCACAGATAGACATCACAAAGTGATTCACAGCAAAATGTAATACAAAAACAAATTAAATGCATACCACAAAATACAAACAGCAGACACAAAAAACAATCATGAAAACCCCTCGGCTAACCAAAAGCCTGCTTGAAGAGCAAAGTCTTCAATTCTTTTTTTAAAAAAGTCAATTGAATTCGCGCATAAAACCAGAGGCAAGGCATTCCACAGCCTCGGGGCGACAGCCTGGAATGACTGGTCCCCTCTAGTTTTAAAATGAGTGCGGGGAATAACTAATAGCATCTGATCTAAAGACCTGAGACTCCGAGTAGGAGTGTGAAGCTGTATCAGGTCCGAGATATAGGTAGGGACTTGGCCATGCAAGGCTCTAAAAGTAAGAACCAAAATTAATAAATATCATATTCCTATAACTCCTAAAATGTCCAGTCTAAGTAGGTCATTCTGGTAATATATCAATCAAGACATTGCCCATGATGATTCATAAAAATTTGACCTACCCTGTATGCTATGCTCACCAGCCTGCATCATTTCCATGCTCATTTCAATCTGACAGCTAAATCTGAGACATACTTCATACAATCATCACCAAATTTGACCCACTAATGTAGCACTGGACCTTAGACAGATCATCCAACTTTGGTGCCGATCAGTCAAACAGGGGCACTACAGCCACAGTCAATATACGTCTAAGACCCACCTTAGCAAATTCAGCTGAAATGTCCTTATTTCTCATAAAACCTTTTGTTACCTTTCCCTTCATCCATATTTTTAATTACCTTTCATTTTTCTGCCATTTGACTCATAGAACATTATCAGACTTTATTTATAAACCAGGCAGTAGATATTGCAGATTTTTTTGTATTATATTGGCTAGTAGGTGGAGACGGTCCTCTATTTCATAAATACCATTCAATTCTTTCAGGGCTTCTCATGTCAAAAAAATATACAATTGTTGTTCTGCATATACAAGACTATATTCACACAGGTAGTATAAACTAAGCTTAACCTGTATGACCCACATTAGGTACACAGGTGCCTATTTGTAAATACTAATTAGACCATCTGACACAAACCACACATTCTTTTGGGCTCCTCCAGAGGGTTCTACATTCTATCCTATGTTGGTGTACTAAGGCTGCTTCTGCTAATGGCAATAGTCAAACTGCCACACCAGGGACTGCATGCATACAGCAGGCTAATATTATACATTACAGCCATTCACTATGTAATATCATTATAGTCTAGTGTGTTTTTTCTTAAATGTTACTCATGTAATACTTTTTGTATGTGCATTTTTTCACTGCTTGCTTGACCTGCCCTAATTGAAATTTATTCTGACATTTACATATGTATTTAACATGCTTAAGAATGATGACTGTATTCACGATTATAATATTTATTATTATTCATTAGAGAGAGAACACATTATACACATTTTAAAGTTGCAATTAACTACATTTGTTTGAGGAGGCTGAAAAAGTACATTGAGGCCACAATAGTTGAGGCAGCACAATGGACATAATATTTCACATATGATGTGCATACCATACTTATATATACAGTATACAAAGACCACAAAGTGTGATAGCAGCACTCATATATATATACTCCACAACCACCAACATGGAAATCTTCTTTTGAATACACAATTTAGTGTAAGTCAACACAGGTATCACAAGCAAAGCTGTATCGTTATTTTGACATCAATTTAACCATGACATCATGACTGTGAGTTACATAACAAATTCCCTAGTACAGAACTGTTACAACACATCATTAATGTTTGGTTATTGCAGAGTAAAAGTGAAAATAACTCAATGAATACAAAAAAACCTGACACACCATTCCAAGAAACATCCATAAGCAACAGCATATTTTACTCAAGCATATTTTACCTTTGCTGTCAGTCTATAGTGTGTGAAGATGATCTGTGGTTAATACTGTTCATACTGTCTGTTTGCAGTCTCTTGAGTCCTTTAGAAAACTGTTTGCTCATCGACAAAATGGGCGCAGGGAAAGTTGATGTGGTGAGTATGGCGTCAATGACGTGAAGATAAGGCACTGGAAAAGAGAGTAAAACCGGAGAGCTGCATGTGAGCCAAACAGACTCCGGCAGTTGCAAAGTTACACTACTTCACAGACGAAAAAATCTTTGAAAGAGGTAAACTCACCAGGCCAGCCCATCTCACTGTTCTACCGAAGCAGGCAGTGTGATGTGTTAACGAAACTTCATGTGGTGGGCATGGGGTCAGTGTCATCAGCAGCAGGCGCTGGAAGAAAAGATTAAAAGCATGAACTGGCATGTAAGTTAGACAAACACTGAATGCATAAAAATAGAACTACACCAAAGAGGAAGAAACGTCTGAAAAAGGCAAACTCACAAGGTCAGTGCCTGCTCCTCTGGCTGTGCAGCATACAGTGTGATGTGTCACACTCCCAATCTAGGGCTGTATGATGGAGAATGCAGTACAGCAGAGCTCGGACAGACAGATGTCCCTTGGCTTGAACCTCAGGGAAGCACATGACAGTTGTGCCTTAGTGACCTGACGTTATACATAGGAGAAGGCAGATTAAAATGTGGAATATTACAATGTAGTAGACATTTCTGACAATACTTAGTTACCTGATTTATAAGCTCATACACTGCAAACTCTTATGTTTCAACTAACATGCTAATGTTGAGTGAGAGACTGTCACGCACATACCATTGCTCTGCCCCCCCAGTCGTGGCTCATCCACTGTGGGTAGATTAAAGTTTCTCACACACTGGCTAGCTTTCCCAGTTAGATTTTAGCTCATTCACATGTATGACTCTTCAGTGTTACTTCATTTTAGCTGTTTCAAAACATACACAAAACATATACAAAATTGCATCATATACATAATACCACAATACAGTACAACACTATAGAGACAGACGCAAGTATATGGTCTTACCTTAGCCCATAGATGTCTGTGCCTTCTTGGAGTGCGTCGTCTTCACCAGGTCTGCGTATGAGAGAAGATCACTCAGAGGCATTGATAAGTTATCAAATAACCTTCATTCCAGCAATTCTATCAGGGAACTCTGCAACACACCGTACCCCCACAGAGTTCGACTTCCTTGTTGTTCACCGTGTTTCTTATACTCCTTCTACAAGCAGCCCCCGCCCATGTCAGTACTTTTTCACTCTGTGCAAGTTTCAGCTTATCTGGTGCAACATGTTGTTCTGTACGTCATTCTGCTGTTTTCCCCTCCCCTAGTTATTGTGGCAACCCTATATTATATGCCCAGAAACTGTCACCGCAGTTTGCATCAAAAAATTTACCTTGGCACGCATCTTGTGCCACCTTAGCCCCCACCCGTGAGCTGATGTCCTTGTCCCCCTGCAAATATCTATATCCACAATTCCCCCTTTTGATCTCTGAAAAGAGATCACCTGTGACTTTGGGGAAATTGTGACTCCCCCTTTTGATCTCCGCTAGTAGATAACTACTTATGGTGGAAGTATTTTTGGCAGAGGTCCTCCTCCCCGTCCGGAAGGGCGAGGAGGGGCATCATGTGTGGGAGACTTGGATCATGTTTCTCTATGGTGGACGTAATCAGTCGTACGGACAGGGCTCGCAGGCAAGGGATACAGCAGCATCCACACGTAACTAATATGGTTGTAAATGTAGCAAGAGATAGCAAAAGAGAACTCATTAACCCTTTCCACTGACTGAACATTGAGACCATCCAATCATCCCAGATGGTGTCTCCTCGCACCTGGTCCCTGCTGCCCCGCATGTCTGGTCAGTGGAAAGTACTAGAATCATAAACAAAGCAATCATCACATGTAATACAACTCCCCCCTATGCCCCTATGTGGAGACCTGAGTTGGTTCTGGTTCCTCCGAGCCAGAAATCTGCTCTCCCAGCGAGGTCCTCCTGGATCTCAGCTACGGACCTACCTGACTCCTGTGTCGCGGCTCACTGGCTCCAGTGGAACCACGTGTCTCCTTTCCCTTTCAGCCGACAGCATGGGAATTCCTCTCAGTGACTTGGAAAAGGCTGGTCCACCGGGGCTCTGACCACTTCCTCTTGATGACTTTCAGGAGGACCCACTTCGCCGTGTGAGTCTTGCTGGTGCCTGCTGGTGACTTCAGTTCCTTGTGGGGGCCAGGGAATTGCCTCAATCACAGCTACCACCTCAGCCCGTTGGGCAGATTATGGTCCTTCTAGTTGCTCTGCCTTCAGGGTCACAAAGTCATCACCCTGCCTTGCCACTACCGCATATCCTGCATGTAGTCCCCTTGTCTCATGCCTGAAGCAGCATCCATCCATGAACCAGACCTCCATTCACTGTTTTCTCTGCCTCCAGATCTGGTTTTACTTTCTCTTCTCCGAGTACTCTATATTCACATTTATGAGGCTTCCATGTTCTCATTCAATGTGCCATGTTTATCCCCTCGTGTACAAATGTCAATTGAGGGGCCTCCAATATTTTGCCGAGTGTCTGTTGCCGGAGGGATGTCATAGTGAATGTCTGCGAGTTCACACATGCCACCACACTGTGTGATGTCAGGATATGGAGCGGATGCCCCAACACTAAGTGTGCTGTCTTTTGAATTATTTTTGCCATCCCCGCTGTATGCCGTGTGCATGCTGGGTGGTGTTTCTCTGTTATGTCTAAGCCTACGCTGACATACATCAGTACCTTCCTCTCCCCATTTTTTCTGAAACAAAACGCCATTGGCCACGTTCTCTGTTTCAGAAACATCAAGATGGAATGGGATGGAGTAGTCTGGCAAGGCAAGGTCAGCGGCCTGCACCAGGTGTTCCTTTAGAGCGATGAACGCCTCTTCTGCCGCAGTGTCCCAATTAATGGGGGCAGTCAGTCATCTTGGCCCATGTTCCTTCACTAGGGCCCGAAGTGGCTGTGTGAGACCCGTGTAATCGGGGATGTATGTGCGGCTGTAGCTTGTGAACCCCAGGAACAACAGCATGTCCTTGACTGTAACTGGTTTGGGATGATGCAGGATGGCAGATCGATGGGCAAGGGAAAGCCCTATCCCTGTCCCAGAGAGCACCCTCCTAAGAAATGAAACGACCATACGGGCAACCTGTAGTTTTCTCCCTGCTAACTTTGAACCCCTTTTCTGCCAGCCGGCACAGTACCGCCCGTATGGCCTCCAGAGCCAACTCAGGGGAGGGTGCTGCAATGAGGAGATTGACTACATACTGGACCAATGTGACCCCATCTAGTAAGGGGCACCCTTCCAGGGCCTGCTTGAGAACTTGGTTGAAAATCCCCAGAGACAGGGCAAAGCCCTGAGGAAGACGAGTGTACCTCCACTGGCACCCCCTGTAGGTGAATGAAAAAATGTCCTGGCAGTGATCAGCCAGTGGCAGGCAAAAGAAAGTGTTGGCTAAGTCAATGCAAGTGAACCACTTTTGTTCTGGGGCCAGACGGGTGATTTCTACATAGG
Source organism: Brevimyrus niger (assembly GCA_015164015.2). Taxonomy (NCBI): domain Eukaryota; kingdom Metazoa; phylum Chordata; class Actinopteri; order Osteoglossiformes; family Mormyridae; genus Brevimyrus; species Brevimyrus niger. The sequence goes on along the minus strand of JAABNY020000064.1, from coordinate 946,920 downwards.
GGTTTGGGATTGGGGTGTGTGGGTCAGCAGGAGGTTGTTAATGGAGCGCAGATCATGGGCCATTCGATATTTACCTGTATTTGCCTTTTCTACTGGGAGAATGGGCATATTCCTGGCAGAGAAGAGGGTTCCAACACCCCGACTGAGATTAACCCCTTCAGAGACTACTTTATTTAGTATAGCCAATGTGCAGATTTTGATATAACAGGCTCTGCTTACCTACTGTTAGTGGTGTGCCTGCAGCCTTCCATGGCCACTCAGGTCTCGTCTGGTATTTGCCGAATGCCGACCTCTATCTCGTTCCGGATAAGCCTCCAAAATTGTTGGAGTACGCCATCTCCACCGGGTCCGTGGATAAGAAGAGATCAATCGAAGGCATTGATCAGTTGCCAAACAAACTTTCAGCAGATCGATTTGGGAACTCTGCAACGCACCGTATCCCCACAGAGTTTGGCTTCCTTGTTGTTCAGTATTTGTTATACCCCTTCTACAAGCAGCCCCGCCCCTGTCAGTAAGTTTTCCCTTCTCTGGAAGTTATTCTTATCTGGTTATTGTGGCAACCCTATATTATTGGCCTAGCAACTGTCACCACAGCCTGCGTCAATAGATTAACTTTGCAACATATAGGGAGGCTCCATGCATACCAGTCTCGGTCCCTCCCCCAGTGAACTGATGTCCTTGCTCCCCTGCAAATATATCTATCCACACTGCATTACAAAATATATTACTTTAAAAATGGCCCTAACAAAAATGTCTAGCTAGACTGAACAGACGCCTTCCTGATCGCTCCATTTGGACTGTGCTTTTATTTAATTTTTTTACCTAGTTTTTATTGCTTTCCATGGTGGACTTCAGCAGGAGGACGGAGCGCTCCTACTCCCCCCGTCTACATCAACGGGGCTGCAGTGGAGCATGTGAGCAGTTTCAGGTACCTGGGCGTTCGCATCACCGACGACCTGACCTGGACAGAACACATCCCGAGCCAGTGCAGCAAGGCGAGACAGCTAAAGAAATTTCGTATCTCTCCTGGAATCCTGAAGTCATTCTCTGACTCCGGTGCCGTGGAAAATGTTGTGACCCAGAACATCACATCCTGGTATGGAAACAGCCGTGTCCAGGACTTAATGGGACTGCAGAGGGCGATTTGGGCAGCAGAGCACTGCACCAGATCTGCTCTACCATCTCTGCAGGACATATACACCAGGAGATGCCGGAGCAGAGCAATCAGGATCATCAAAGACACGACTCACCCCAGTAACTGTCAGTTTGCGCTGCTCAAATCACGCAGGCGCTTTAGGAGTATTACAGCAAAAACAGAGAGATTCAGGAGGAGTGTCACACTTCGGTGAGCGGCGAGTAGATAAGGGAGGCAGGAGCAACAAGGATGATGAAAATAACAGGGTTTAATGGGAAAAAATTGGCAGGGTACTCAAACATGTAGATGTTATTAACCGATCTGGGGAAACTGACTGAGACACGGACTAAATGCAAAAGCTAGACTGAACGAGCAACAGGTGACCACAATCAGGCAAAAACAGGAGGTAACGAGGTGGGCATGGCACACAATAAGGAGCATCCGGAGCAGGGTGTGACAGAACCCCCCCCTTAAAGGCGTGCACACCGGGCGCGCCCGAGAGGAGGAGACGGACGGGACGAAACGGGACCTGAAAGACAAAACCAAAACCATCAACGGAGACTAAGGAAAAAAACAGAGACACAGAACAGGGACAAAGGCAAAAGCCAGAACAGGAGCTGACAAAGGACAGCGAACGCAGACAGACAGACCAGGAAGGGAGACAGAGGGGGAACAGGGAATGAAGGAACAAATGGGCCTGGAGTGAACAGAGGGGGACGAGGAGCAGAGACGGGAAGAACAAAGGGACGAGGAGCAGGCAGGGAAGACCAGACAGGAACGGAGGGGGAATAAAGGGGAGCCCGAAGGAGCCCAGACGGGAGAAAACGTTCTCTTTTTGCACAGTCTTTGGATAGGTCAGGGTTCATTTACAGTATCTGCATGTTGTACCTGTTATAATTATGTATGTAACAAATAAAGAATCTTGAATCTTGAAAACATAGCCATTTATGAACGGGGATATTGTAAAGCGCCTTCGAACATTTTAATATTCTGACACTGCTATTCAAATAAAATTGAGCTAAATAAAAATATTTTACTGTAAATTGATAAATAGATGGTGATCCCATTCTATTTTTATTCTGTATATGTGCAAATGCTTAGCAAAAACAAGACACCTAAAATGGCCGCCACGGAAACAGTTCTTTGTGGCTCATTTAACACCACCAAAACAAGCGCTTATGCTGCTCAAACACCATTGCCTAACACCATACTAAAAATATGTTTTAAAAAACTGACGACCACTAAATAAACCACCTAAAATTAAAAAACAGCAAAGCGTCAGCAAACTAATAAAAACATAGCACTACACATGTGGAACAGTATACAGGAACAGTAAGGCAGGACACGGCAGACAAGACGAGTAGGGAAGACAGATGCTTGGTACGCTTCATCGAAATGGCAACAATACTTCGCACCGGTTCTCTGGTGCTTCTGCCTTAAGTAGAGATGCGATTGGGTTATGGCTGCCGGTGGTTGGTCCTGCCCATGTGGGCGTGACACTTCAAGGTTCAAAGTTGCTTTTATTGTTATTTCAACAATATACGTAGTGCAGTACAGAGTGAAATGAAATAACGTTCCCCGGGACCATGATGCTACATTAATGGACTAAGACAGTACAAAAAACATAAATTGCACTATGTAAAGTGCTACATAAAAGGACTGGGGAGGTAAAGTGCATGTGTGCAGACATGTGCAAAGACAGCAGGTAAACAAACAAGAGGCAAGTGCAAAGGTGTGTGTGTGAGAGTGACTGTGTGTTTAGAAGCCTGATGGCTTGTGGGAAGAAGCTATTGGAGGGGCCAGAAGAGGTTTTCCGCTAGGTGAACACAGAGGAATTTGATGTTCTTGATGATCTCCACAGAGAATTGGTCGATGTTCAGTGGTGAGTGGACGCTCCGCGGTCTCCTGAAGTCAACAGTCATCTCTTTTGTTTTGTCCACATTCAGAGACAGGCTGTTGACTTTGCACCAGTCCGTTAGCAATTTCACTTCCTCCCTGTTTGCTGACTCGTCGTCCTTGCTGATGAGACCCGCCACGGCCGTGTCATTGGCAAACTTGATAATGTGGTTCGAACTGTACATTGCTGTACAGTCGTGAGTCAGCAGAGTGAACAGCAGCGTGCTGAGCACACAGCCCTGAGGGGCCCCAGTGCTGTGTGGTGGTGATGGAGATGCTTTTCCTGATCTGGACTGTCTGACGTCTTTCAGTCAGGATGTCCAGTATCCAGATACAGAGGGAGGTGTCCAAGCCCAACAGGCTTAGCTTTTCTGTCAGGTGCTGAGGAATGATTGTGTTGAATGCTGAATTGAAGACTATGAACAGCATTCGAACATATGTGTCCTTTTTGTCCAGGTGGGTGACTGCCAGGTGAAGGCTGGTTACGATGGCATCGTCCATGGAGCGGTTGAGACGATAGGCGAACTGTAGAGGATCCAGAGTAGGTGGTAGCAGGGATGTAACATGCTTCCTGATGAGCCTCTCGAAGCATTTCATGATTAAAGGTGTGAGTGCTACGGGACGGTAGTCGTTGAGGCAGGACACTGGAGACTTCTTCGGCACAGGAACAATGGTGGTAGACTTCAAGCATGTGGGAATGATGGTGGTGCTCAGAGACATGTATTCACTGACATCTTCAACGTCTGCCAGCTGGTCTGCTCATTCTCTGCGCACTCTCCCTGGGAAGTTATCTGGCCCCACAGCCTTCCGTGGGTTAACTCTGTGCAGAGTTTTCCTCACATCAGTTGTGGTCAGACATCGTGGTCTAACACCTGGTCATTGGGAGAGGGGGAGAGTTTCGTCGTTGCTACGTCATTCTGTGCGTTGAACCGTGTGTAGAAGTCATTCAGCATGTCTGGTAGGGTGGCATCACCATTACAGGCAGGTGTTTTCTTGTAGTTGATGATGGCCTGGATACCCTGCCACATGCACCGTGTGTCACCGCTGTCCCTAAAGTGACTGTGGATTTCCTGCCAATGGGCGCGTTTCGCTGCTCTGATGGCCTGAGACAGCATGGCCCTTGCTGTTCTTAGGGCCTCCTTCTCTCCTGCTTTAAAGGCAGAATCCAGGGTCTTCAGCAGCTCACATACCTCCGCAGTCATCCATGGCTTCTGGTTTGTCCTCACAGTGATGATCTTGGAGATAGTGATGTCATCAATGCACTTGCTGATGTAGCTAGTCACTGATGACGTGTACTCGTCCAAGTTGATGCTGTCGCCATTGGATGCAGCCTCCCTAAACATGTGCCAGTCGGTGTGCTCAAAACAGTCATGAAGAGCAGAGATGGCTCCTGCAGGCCAGGTTCTCACCTGCTTTAGAACCGGTTTAGAGCATCTGACGAGCAGTCTGTATGCTGGAATTAGCAAAACAGAGATGTGGACTGAGTATCCGAGGTGGGGGCATGGCTCCGCGCGGTACACGCCAGGAATGTTTGTGTAAACAAGATCCAGTGCGTTCTCCCCTCTCGTTGCAAAGTCGACATACTGATGGAATTTCGGGAGAACTTGAGATTTGCGTGGTTGAAATCTCCGCCAATAATAAACAGTCCATCCGAGTGTGTGTTCTGTAGTCCACTAATAGCCGTGTACATCTCACAAAGCACTCGGGGGAATATACACTCCAACAATGAACACACTGGTGAATTCCCGTGGTAAATAAAAAGGTCTGCATATGACAGTCACTAACTCCACCAGCAGTGAGCAGAAACTGGACAGTAAAACAGAGGTCTTGCACCATTCTGTGTTGATATAAACACACAATCCACCACTTACCACTTTATGAAGTTATTTTTTTATGCTAAATTATACAGACTTAACTTTTCATTCAGTAGCAAACCTTTAACATATAAGTAAAGACAAAGTTTCCTAACAAAGAACATAACGCATAACTTTTATATTTATATTGTCTGCACTTTTTTTACTTTTTCTCAAACTGGTTTGTTCAACTTTCAAGAAATTCCAGTTCTAGGGAGTTCGAGAACTGAGGTACCACTGTGTAGAAGTACAACATCTACACAGGTGTTGTAATTTTTCACAGACTGAATCACAAAAATAACAGCTCCACCTCAAATTTAAACCTACTCTTAAAAAATTCAGACATTGGGTATATATTATTAATTATCTTGAAATTAGTTTCATTAACTTTTGGGGAAACAGGCCACTTAAATTTCAGAAAACGCCTTTTCCATGAGTGATTGATACCTATGAAAAGCCTGCAAATGCCTACCTGAGTCAAACTCATGGAAAAGAATTAACTTAAAGTTCACACTAATAACCTTAGTGTGATGTCCACGGCCTCGGAGAGGCGGGGCTCCGCAGGTGTTACGGGTTGACCAAATCAGGAAATGCTTAAGAAGGAGTCAATCCTTCCAGGCGGTGCGAAGTATTGAGCCAAATGTTTTCATTGCGCCATACCGAGCATTCTTTCATTCTGCGTCTTCCCGTTCGCCTTGTGTGTACTTACCTTGCCCCGATCCAGCGCCTCTTGTTTGCCTCTCCTCTCCCTAGCCCAGCTCCCGTTCCTGATCCCTTTGCTCCGTACCACCCAAGCTCCAGTCCTTCTTCCTTCCCTGGTTCGCCTTCCCTGTCCTCAAGTCCCGGACTGACCACCGAACTCCTCGCCCGTTCTACGACCACAACTCTTGCCTACTCCTTTTGCCACCTTTGCCTCGATCTCTTTGCTTACCATTAAAACCCGTTGTCCTCGCATACCTGGGTCCGCTTCTCTGTCCGAGATCATCACAGAATACTTTGCCGTTACCAAGGACCCAGCGAGGAATCTGGAGGGGAGGATCGCAGCGATAGAGCAGAGACTGACTACGCAGGCTGCTCAGGTACCACTTCCATCTACTCCTCCACGGATATCATCACCACCCATCGCACTCCCTGAACGATACGATGGCGATCCCGATCACTGCAGAGGCTTCCTCATGCAAGTAGGGATTTATGTGGAGGAGCATTGTAGATTACCGTGCCCTTAATTCTGTCACAGTGAAATGACGGGAACCACTTCCCCATATCCCTCCAGCACTAGAGCAGTTACGTCGAGCCACTATATTCACCAAATTAGATTTACGGAGCGCGTATAACTTGGTACGTATTCGGGAGGGGGATGAGTGGAAAACCTCTTTCATCACCAATAGGGGGCAGTTCGAGTACCTTGTGATGTCGTACGGGCTGGCTAACAGCCCGTCCATATCCCAAGCATTCTTGAATAAGGTCTTCAATGATATGTTGGATCGGTTTGTGGTGGTCTACATTGATGACACTCTCATTTATTCATCTTCCTTTGAGGAACACGTTAAGCACGTCCGAATGGTATTACAACGGCTTAGAGAGAATCACCTTTACGCCAAGGAGGAGAAATGTGAGTTTCATCAGTCTCAGGTAAACTTTCTAGGTTATGTTATTTGGCCCGGGGAGGTTGCTATGGAGGAACAGAAGACCTCCGCCATCCTCCAGTGGCCTCAACCCCGCACACTTAGAGAACTTCAACGGTTTCTAGGATTCGCAAATTTCTAAAGATTCAAAATTTCAGTCAAATCGCAGGTCCTTTAACATCACTCACTCGTGGTAAGCCGGTAAAACTTCAGTGGGGTGTGCAGGAGGATCTAGCTTTTGAACATTTAAAGAGCTTTCTGTTCATCTCCCGTTTTGAAGCAGCCTAATCCTGACGTGCTTTTTGAAGTGGAGGTTGATGCTTCTGAAGCAGGAGTAGGAGCTGTCCTCATCCAGCGCGATCCTGGAACCGGAAGACGACACCCCTGTGCCTTTTACTCCCGAAAATTAACAGCGGCGGAGAGGAATTATGAAGTCGGCGAAAGAGAATTGCTGGCCATGAAGTTAGCCCTTGAGGAGTGGCGTCACTGGTTGGAGGGGGCTCGTCATTTCTTCCTAGTGCTAACCGATCACAAGAACTTGGAGTACCTACAAACTGCCAAACGCCTCTTCTCACGTCAAGCCCGCTGGGCCATGTGCAGGGCTCGCAAAATTTCAAAATCCCTGGTAGCCCTTCGGGCAGGCACTCTTCAGTTTTTGGTAGCCCAAAATAAAT
>JAABNY020000064.1:927363-939637 GCA_015164015.2 Brevimyrus niger | reverse complement strand
CTTGATGCCAAATATCTTTAAGACATATGATAAGTGTATGAAAATCGCTGTAACTGACCATAGGACACACAGGGTGTCCGGTCTTGAATGTAACCTACATGAATAAAATAAGACTGACTTTGGGATGACACAAGTGACTTCTGACTCCTGATTTGGCTTTCAAGGATTAACTACATTATCTCTAAAGTGCCGTAAGGTGCTATTCTGTTGCTCAAGATTTGTGAATTCAGATGCCATCATTCCCCACCTAGAAATCTGCCGATTTTATACTTTTCCTTTTTATTTTCAAGACTGAATAAACAAAACTTTACCATATAAATAGGTGCGACCAAGCTGATAATTACCTGTCTGATTTGTGAATTTTTTACAGTCCACAGTTCATCTGCCAGTGACTGATGAGTGCGTCAGACAGAAGGGGTTATAGACGATCGTTTTGACATCAGAAGCCTGTTTCCAAAACTCACACTGTCAATCATATTAAAAATGCATCTGTGTTTTACACAAATTTTAGCACATTTCTTTATTTTTGCACATTTCACTTCGTTGAGCTGTATGGCTTAAGTGCAACTGCAGATGACCAAACCAAGCTCATACTGAGCAGACTGATATACCAATCAAATGTGGTCAGTCAGTCATAGGTCAGTGTGTGTAACAGACAGGTCGTCGATAAATAGGCTGTTTTTACACTTAAAACAATGAATATACCCTCAAAAACCACACTATCAGTGATGTTTTAACATGTGAAAAAAATCACAAATATATTTGCATGCATATCACGTTATAGTCCAATGTTATAATAAATTTGCAATTTTCTGTAGTGTTTATTTCATTTTCAGGTTTGTTTAGTTTTATTAGTCTAAAAAAATACCAAAAGAACTTCACCAAAAGGGTAGGAAATTAACGTTATGTCCTCTAGAGGGCATGATTGTTCTACAACCTGTTTTATGTATCAGTTCGTTGGAAAAACAAAAATGTACAAAAATTCATCACTAAATTCATTCATTGCCAAATAGAGTTGTAATGTACTATGATTTAGTCTATTGCTATTTAAAAACTTAAATTTATTTTAATTAGCTAGCGAAGACAGCCGTTTTGTTGGCAGCTTTTATGGTTTGCAAACTACCGCAACGCTTCTGATGTAGCTAACTTTAGGTTTACAATGGAATAGCAGAGACTTCCCGTAAAATTTCTTGCGTAAACGTGAGAGTCTTCACGTGTGGGTGCCACGCCATGCAGATGCGGGGGTTGGCATGAAAGAATGTAGTTCGGTTTTAAGTGATAACGGCAGAAGCCCGTTTGATATAAATCTGAGAAGTCCCGATCATCCGCAGCAAAAAGGGAGGATAAACGGAGGTATCCGCCACGCAGTGCCGGTCCCGGGACCGTAACAGGGTGACTCTATCCGGGTTAGGATCGGCGCCTCTCCAGCCTGCGTTAATAATATCCGCCAAGCCGCTGTTATTGAATGCCAGCCCGCCGTCTGTCTTCCTGCTGCTTTCATGCTTTCTTGTCAAAGTTGACGGCCGATTTCGCACTTAGAGAACGGGCCAGGTACATTTATATTTCACAAATATACATTTTAAACTCCGAGTTTTGACGTGCGTGGAATGGCGTCGCCTTTACGCCACCTTTGGTCGGTGAGCTGCCGCTAGCTAGGCGGCTAAGCTAACTACAGCCACTACAGTCTTTGGGGCGGCGAAGCTTTAAAATTATTAAGCGACGGCGCAATTGAGATCCCCTGGTTCTGGTTATTGATTGTTATTAGCCATGAGATGGTATTATCTTAACACGAAGCTGTAAATTGAGACGAGTGGGTTGGGAAAAGCACACGCTGCATCTTCAATCTAATTATCTAGTGTAAGTCGTTTGTTTGGTGTAATTAAGTGTCAATGCAGCAGTGAGGGTGGGGGGGATTGTGGTGGCTGGCTGCTTTTGATAAACAGTGGTGCCTGTGTGCCGGTAGATGGAGGGAGGGGAGTGCGGCAGCTTGCCCGAGCAGCCGGGACACTCGCAGAGAGGCAGCGTGTCTTCATCTGGCCTCCGCGGTAAGGAGCTCCTGCCTCTGTGGTCTCCTAATCCAGTGTTTCCCAAACCAGTCCTTGGTGCACCCTGGACTGATCCGCATTTTGTTTTATTCTAATTCCCAGCACACCTGTATGGTTTTTAGAGCTCCTGATTGCTTGGGTCAGGTGTTCTAGGAACTGGGATGAAACAAAAATGTGGATCTGTCCAGTATTCCCCAAAGACTGGTTTGGGAAACACGGTCCCAATCCCTTCTGCTGTCCACTGGTCCTCGTGATGTTTCTGTCCACTTAAAAAAAAAGACTAACAATAATATCAGTCTGCCACAGATTTAGCTGCATTTTTCAATGTGCACAGAACATGGTAAAATTGGGCGTGTGCCTGTATGGGTCATTTCTTGCCTGCTTTCCTCGCTCTAGCCCAGGACGTGCTGATATACCTGGTCGGGGACAGCGCAGTGCACCTGTGCTTTGAGGGGGTCAGCTACGTAACCGTGCAGGAGCTGGGCCGCAGCGTGCGGGAGACGCTGCACATCCCGGACTCCGCGCAGGACGCCTTCGCCTTCTGGCTCTGCTCCCCTCTGCTAGGTATCCTCCATTGCCCTGCTTTCCCTCTTGCACCCACCCCCCTATTGGATGGATGCAGGAATGTGTGATGGACTTTCGGTGGCTTGCGCCCCGGCATTCAATGCCCGCCTGGCTTCTGCCCCCAGAGCTGCAGCTGAAGCCCAAACACCAGCCATACAAGCTGTGCCGGCAGTGGCAGGACCTGCTGTACCGCTTCACCGAGGCCTCGGAGGAGGACATCTCACAGGGTTGGCCCTGCCATCTGTATTTTTGCACCCCTCCGCTTTGGTGTTTTAGTCCAGTACCGGGCTTCACGTCCTTCAATGAGTGGAATTTTATGTGCTGTCAATCACAGGATGCCCCCTTTTTATTGGTTATTTTTTCAAGTTAAACCAAGCTCTTAATGGCAGGGGGGTAGAGTTTTAATTTCTCAGCTTATTCTTATGTTGTGGCCTTGCTGTTCCGTTTGTGTCCCTGACTACTGTGTTATTCACGTTCATATCTATAAAAGCATGATAATAGGAGCAATTTAAGAGTTAACTTTCTTGGTTAATCAGCTTTCTCTTATCCAGAATGACTTTTTAATAATGTTTGTTTTATACCGTTGATATTCACTGGGAAAGAGCACTGCAGTGCTGTTTCAGCACTGTGGGACTTACGGAGACGTGCAGATTCCTGTTTTAACCTCTCTGACTTGCTGACTGGTTGCCTTGTCTTCCTTCTTGCGTTCATTTCCCCCCTCTTGTTACCACCCAGATGAGCCATTTCTGCAGTACAGAAGAAACGTGTTTTTCCCCCGAGCCAAAGAGCTCCAGGTACTTCGAGTTTCCCTGTAGATGCTTTTATTGCTGTTGCCTTTGCTTATTTTAGGTAATTCTGCGTAGTAATGCGAAACGGTAGGCTTATAACCCATCATAAAGACATGTCTCCATTTTTTTCAGGTAAATTTTGTCTCTCTTTCTTTGTCTTTCTGGCCACACAGATAGAAGAGGAGGCCGTACTGAGGCTCCTGTATGAGGAGGCAAAGGACAATGTCCTGGGGGGCCGGTACCCCTGCGACCCCGAGCACTGGTTGAGGCTGGGGGCCCTCTCCTGTGCCCTGGAGCTGGAGCCAGGCTTGGACGCCGCCAAAGCCTCGGCTGCCGTAAGGTATGCCAAGCCTTCCTCACGCTAGCTTGTGGGTGTTTTACTTGTATTAAAATGGGATGTGCTGACATCTGATTGGTTATCTCTCTGAGCCAATCATTTTTCACTTTGTCCTCAGGGCATTTTTGTGTAAATAAAACTCCATGAGCGTCAAGCTTGCAGAATGACTTTGGTTATCGGAAAAATTCAGAGCTGCTTATCTTCCTCCTTCCCCCCCTGACATGCTCACAGGGAGAAGAAGCTCTCGTCCTTTCTGCCAGCCCACGTGGCAGGAGGCAGCGGGGGGCTTCTGTCGACTCTGAGGGGCAGAGGGGGCCGCCAGGCAGGCCTGGAGCAGCAGCTGCTGGCGGAGTACGCCGCCGTTAGCCAAGGTGCCGAGGACGGCAGCCCGCAGGAGCCTGCTCATTACCTGCGGAAGTACCTCAGCACCTGTCACGCTTTGCCTTACTATGGGTAAGCAGGGGCGGGTGTTTGAAGCGGGTATTTACGCGCCTGCCATTTTAGCTTAGCTACCCCTTGTTACCCAGTGAGAGTTGCTAGGCATGACCAGCGTTTCCTGCTCGCGGGCCGATCACAGGTGCGCTTTCTTCACGGGAGAAATCGACAAGCCGGCCCAGGGCATCCTGCATCGGGGGGGCCGCAAGGCCGTCAGCGTGGGCATCAGTCTGGAGGGGGTGTACATCATGGATGTCAAAGAGAAGGTGAACACCGGGCAGTCGGGGGGGATGCTCTGCCAGGGCTGAACATGGCGGCGCAAGATTTCATCACGTTACGGCGCATGAGGGGGGGGCGCGCCACTGTATAATAGTGCTGTGCTCTGCTGCACTTTGTACCCCCCCAGCACATTCTCCTGGGCCTGCGCTTCAGCGAGCTGTCCTGGGACCACAGTTACCCTGAAGGGGAGGGCGACTCGCACATACTGTGGCTCGAGTTTGACGGGGAAGAGGCAGGAACCCCTGTCAACAGGCTGCTGAAGATCTACTCTAAACAGGTAATGCACTCTGGGAAGGGCTTTCCACCAGGTGGCGCCCGTGCGCAGAATGTCTGCAGAAGTACCCAGGTCTAGAGGTGCGGCCGTGGCGATCATCCTGAAGGGTATCGGCTGCTTCTATGCTGCAGGCGGAGCTAATGAGCGGCCTGATCGAGTTCTGCGTGGAGCTGCGGGCCATCGCGGAGGGGATAGCGACAGGCGCAGATGGCGAGCTCGGACCCGCCCAGGCACAGGCGGGCGCGGTGGGGGCTGCTGGCAGGCCGAGGGGGGGCCAGCGTGGGAAGCTGCGCAGGCAAAGCAGCGTGGTGTGCAGCCGCGTCCACGCCCTCTGCACCATCAGCTACGTGGATGACGGTGAGGTCCATTTCCTCGCAGGAACTTTCCCAGGAATTATGGGAAACCTGTTATGGTCAGTGTACGCTACACAAAATGGCACTTAGCTTGTATTTGAGTTATAGGAGTAAGGTGACCAGGTAGCATCACAGATACTCCAGCACTGGACGTGTAATGATTGGGATGAGGGGGAAGTGTGGCGGTCATGTGACTGCTGACATGTCATGTGACCACTGTGCTACGTCTGTTACCCCACCCCGCTCCAGGCAAGGAGATTAAGCGCCTGAAGCCAAAGAGAGCAGCGTCCTTCTTCAACCGTCAGGCAGCCGCTCCCGCCTACTCTGCCGTCCAGGTGACGGAGAGCCTGGAGCAGGGGTGAGCCCTCAGCTACCGCCCCCTGCTGCCCAAAGACCAAAACTGAACCTTCACACTGAAAAAAAAATGAACTGGAGCATGTGACAAGTTATTGAGGAGGACCAAACTAAGGACCAAGTGGGGCGACAATAACAAGCTGCAAGCATATACGTTAAATTTAATAGACTACAGAGATTTAACTTGTTTCACTCAGAGTATTGTAATAAGGTAGATGTTTGAACTCTTAACGAAACAGAAGGCAGTTGAGATTTGATTTTGAATCACGTGATCAGTTTAAGCCCATTATGATTTTTTTCACCCAGATCGGTGATCAGCATACTGTGAAGGAAAAAGAAATGTTGATAATCAGAAGTACCCTTATATTCTGATATTTATGGGCTGTGTTTCTCTCAGAAGAAGGCAGTACTTCAATCTATCTAATTCTGTGCCAGCAGCCTTGTGCTCCATCTCTGTTATTCTGCTCTGTACAAACTAAAATATTCTTTTCCCTCTTTCTGAGGAAGCTTTTGCTTTGTTAGGGCAGATTTTGTATATTGAACGTGTCCACTCGGAGTGCTGGGACACAGTTTAGCACGAGTTATGCTGCGTCCTGCACGTGGTATGACCCGATAGCACCCGTCTGCCATTTGTGTGGAGCTTAGGTTTTGTGTGGAAAGGTCAAATAAAAGGTTCACGGCAGATAAAACAGGAAAAGAAAGGTGACGTCGCCAGTCAGACACAGGTTTAGAGTAATGCGGACTTTGATCCCTGTGTTTCCGTATAACACACCATTAGCTATAGAGAACCTTAGCAAATTCACTGTATGCTTCAGAAAGCTAAATCATGTTATCGTGTCCAAAACATCCCTTCAGACAGATGAAATAACGTTTACAAGTAGGATGTCTCAGTAACACAATCCAGTACTTATGCAATATCATGTATGCAATATGAACACCAAATGACTCTCCACACACGATCTATGCATGACGTAGCCTCCGAGCTGCTGTACGTAAGCGTTTCTCCGATTGCCTGCGTGTTCTCCATTGTTATGCCCCCTGTAGAATTATAAGCCAGACTGAGAGGACACTTTAATATTGCACTTATTTGTATATCTCTGCTGTAATTGTCAGATAATGGAAGTTACCAAATCATCATTAATATTCTTTTTGTTATTGTCACGGTCAGCGTAAACAGCGATGGCGCAAGATCACCTCTTTTATGCGCCCATTGTGATCTAACCGGCTTTCGCCGTCATTTTGGAAACGAGATAAACGTAAAGTGCCTTCTTATATTTGCGATCGCGTGGTAACTCTCCGGCATCAAGTCCTCGTGTTTGTCCGTTTGCGTTGAAAACGTAACAGACCATCTCCATCATAAGAAATACAGCACTCACATTAAGATCGGCAGTGACTGCTAGTAATACCCTCGATCCAGTGACACTGCACAGTGACGCCCTCATGTGGTACCACAATAATTACAGTGATTATGGGACTTGACTCTATGATCTACTTCATTGTTTCGTACTGGTTTTTTTTTTAACAAGGACTACCAAACTTTACTAACTACGATTATCCAAAAGCATTAGCAAACACTTCTACTGTATACTCTCACTTTATACATTTTTTTGACTAAAGTAAATAGTGTCGATTAATAGATTTTATATTATTTGTGGTAAATGTGTTCATGATGTTGTATTGACGATAAATAAAATATATGCATAAATACATGCAGTGTGTGATGTTTGTATTCTTTATGTGTCCCAGCGCATTGTTTATTTTCAGATTTAGGAAAGGTGTGCAACTATGTCCAGATGAACTCTAGTAAATGGAGAACTTTTAACCAGAGGTAAACTTGGACCAGGGACAAATGCTGCTACATTTTGTAGATTAAAAAAAACTTTCTTTTTCACCTGGATAATGCAGTTTGGATTGAAGTTGCTTCCTCTGACTGTGTGTCAAGGTCCTGAAATGAGCAGGCAACTCATTTTTCTTCATTCCTCGGGAAAAACAGCAGGAATCCTGGTTGCAATGCTTATGGTCACCATTTTGTAAGGGTACAGATATATATATTATATTTAGCAGACACGTTTTCCAACTGAATATATGATGTTACGCTACAAGTTCTGTGGTATAAACCACAAACCTTCCGATTACACGGACGGAGTTCTAACCCACAAATCCACAAAAAAGTGTAACTCTCCCCGTCGGGGAATCGAACCCCGGTCTCCCGCGTGACAGGCGGGGATACTCACCACTATACTAACGAGGAGATGCATGATATCTTTTCTCACATGTTCAAAACGGATATGATGTGACTTATCCCTTTAAATTTTGTTCATTTTCGTATATAATTATTGCTCATTTCTTATAGGCTTCCCCTTTACTCTATATTTATTCTCGGTTGGGACTTTGTTGGACAATGTTTTTAAGTGCAGATATATTACATACAATACGGGATCTGCATTTCCGTTTCGCTGGACGGCGTTATTGTTCCACGTAAGGAAGTGATCGTAACCACCCCAGGTACTGCCTCTGTCCTGTCCGTCGGCGCCGTCCTTTCATCGGTGTTTTCGGGAGAACCGGGCCGAAATGGACCCCACCGCCGGTGCCACGACCCCGCCAGAGTCGGAGCCGGCGCGGAAGCGCAGGGTGCACGGCATGCTGAAGCTGTATTATGGGCTCAATGAAGAGGGCAAGAGCTCGGATAAGCCCGAGTCGCTGGACCCGTGCGACATCAACGGGCCGCATTTCGACCCGGAGGTCTATCTCAACAAGGTGAACACAACACCGGCTGTTCGTTTATACATAGCCGACGATTAACTGATTATGCTTCATCCCTAGTACAGAAGAAGATATTATATGATCGCAGTGAGAGTGACCGGCGCCGTGTTATCCAGCTAGCTTGCGTTTAGCTGTGCTTCTATTAGCGATTTCATAATGAATAAACATATATTAGAGCATTATTACTAAGAATTATAAGAGTTAAAGTTTCCTCATCAGTTGATTGATGAGAAATGTTTATATAAGGAATGTATTAAATGACAATAAAATAAGACCATTATTATTATGTCTCAATACATAGCATGTCACGGTTCTGGTTTATACATATGTGTAAAATTTATTTTGTGTGTCGGTTTGCGTCTGCTGGCTTTCAGCTGAGGAAGGAATGCTCCTTGGCGGAGCTGATGGACCAGGAGAGCTGCATGGTGAAGCAGATCCGCGCCTTAGACAGCGACATGCAGACGCTGGTCTACGAGAACTACAACAAATTCATCTCCGCCACAGGTCAGCTGTTCTGGGCTCAAGGGCGAAGATGGGAATGAATGAAAGGGGAAGAAAATGTAGAGGGAGCTTGCATTAGACGCTGTTAATGTTAGGATCCTGCAGCTTGAATACAGCGCTGGAAAAATTAAGAGACCTCTTCATATTTTTTATATGCATTTTTGAACCTGGTTTAATCGTGGTTTTGCCTGGAGAAAGCTGTTTGACAGGCTGCTTCCGGGCTCAAAGTTTCTAAAACCGCAGCACACAAGAACAAGGTGAAACGGGAGAAACTGGGAACCACCAGTAAACCTGCTAGGTAAAGGGCGGTGGCGATTTTCTAATGCCAGCGATGACTGCTCACTTATACAACGGTTTCTCATGGATCGTAGGATGACATCAAGTGACCTTCAGAAGGAATGGGAAATGTGAAGTGCACTGCTAAGACAGGTTGTTTCAGGCTTCTAGAAGTGGGACTGAAGTCCCACAAAGCAAGGAAGAAGCCCTTTATTAATGAGAAACAGGGAGGAAACAGGCTGGAGTTAGCAAAAAAGAAGTATATTATTCACAGACGAACATCCATAAACAGAAATTGTGCTGTGGTCTCCTAATTTTTTCCAGAGCTGTATATATGTGTTACGTAAATTCTCCTTATTTAAGGTTCGACAACCCTATTTTTTTGTCTTGCCCCTCCCCCCCCCCCCCAAAAAAAACATATTATTCTAAATTCATCTTATCCAGTATTTCTTGGGGACTGAGCCCCGCCTGAGGGTCAAATCCCAGCATCGCCCAGATTATAAACCCTTTTCTCCTTAATACACACATGCTGCATTAACCTTTATCGCCGCCTCTTACGGCTACAGACACGATCCGGAAGATGAAGAACGACTTCAAGAAGATGGAAGACGAGATGGACTGCCTGTCCGCCAACATGGCGGCCATCACCGAGTTCAGCGCGCGGATCAGCGGCACTCTGCAGGACCAGCACGCGCAGATCACCAAGCTGTCTGGTACTGCACCAGCGTCCAGCGCTAGTTTCACCCGTTCTCTGAAAGGGTTCAGCTAGCACGTCCCGCTAATGCTAATTAGCCAGCAGCTAATGCTAACCATTTCAGAATAGTATGCTTTACACTCACTAGCTTACCACCTGCCTGGCATGTAGAGAAGGGCCATTGTAAGTTAAGACCCCGTCTTCCCCCCTGCCACAGGCGTCCACACACTACTACGCAAGCTGCAGTTTCTGTTCGAGCTCCCGGCGCGGCTCAACAAATGCCTGGAGCTGCAGGCGTACGCGCAGGCCGTGAGCTCGTACCGCCGCGCCCGCTCCGTGCTGAAGCAGTACAGCCACATGCCCTCCTTCCGTGGCATCCAGGACGACTGCCACGCCATCATGGACCAGCTGGCCCAGCAACTGAGGCAGAAGTTCAGGTCGGGATGGGATCTCAACCCGCCAGATCTTGTGACACGTTTGTCGCAAGAGACCTGTTGCTAAGCTAAACACTAGGAAAATTTCCTGTAACTTCAGAAGATTAGAACAACCTTATATAAGATGGATTTGCACATCAGTCTCTCTTTATGGACAGTTTAGAGTCCAGTGTGTCTTTGGACTGTAAAAGAAAACCATTCAGCTCAGACCATGTAAACAACACACAACACGGACTGGGGATGGAATTTGAATCCCTCGCCCTGCAGATAGCCATTATGTGCCCGCGATTGGTTTGCCGTCTTGCAGAATAGCATGGCACCTGCACGGTTGTGTTTATTAAACGTGGCATGTTTGTGGGGGTGTTCCAGGGACGGCGGGTCGAGCGCCAAAGACCTGTCGGAGTGCGTGGAGCTGCTGCTGCAGTTGGACGAGCCAGCGGAGGAGCTGTGCGACAAGTTTCTCAGCCACGCCCAGACCAGACTGGAAGCCAATCTCCTTAGTCTGGAGGCGGAGCTCCGAGAGAATACTCCCGGGCCAATCGCGGCGTCCGATCTCCCTGCCAGCTCCACGAGCAAGCCGTCTGCGTCCCCCCTTGCCGGCACACCGACTGATTTGAGCTCCCCAACGAGGAATTCTTTCCCGTCTCCCGCCGCCAGGACGGACATTCTAGAATTTATCGACAGAGGCTGCAACGAGTTCGTCAGCAGCCTCTGCCTGGTCATCGCCTCCTACCAGGAGCTGTTCATTAACCGTCCACAAGAGGGCGACCTGGCATCGAAGAACATCCCCCAGATGGCCAGCGGCAAGCTCCACAGCTTCGTCGACGCCCTGGCTGCTCGATACTTCAACTTGGTGGAGCGCAGGATACAGGAGGAGAAGGGAGTGGGCGATAACTCCTTGCTGGTCCGCGCTCTGGACCGCTTTCATCGGCGCCTCCAGGCCGTGTCCAAACTGCTGCCCGGGTCTGCGGTACCGAGCCTGGGCACGGAGATTGTGGTGCGGGCCGCCAGGGAGCGCATCAGGCAGTACCTGGCTGCCCTGCAGAGCTTCTACCTGGACAGTCTGACTGACGTAAGGCAGGCTCTGGCTACTCCACGCATCTCCGTTGGGGGCGCGATGGTGCCCCCTGGTGGAGGAATCCTGGGGGGTACGGCGCCTGGTAAGGACGCTACGCCGAGTCTCCCAGAGCTCCTAGCCTCTCTGTCGGCGTCCATTTTGAACCAGATTAAGTCAGTGCTGGCATCCGTGCACCTCTTCACGGCTAAAGACATCACCTTCTCTAACAAGCCGTACTTCAAGGTGAGTCCTCTCTTTTGCTTGCGTTCGTAAGAATCTGTCCGTTCCGGTATCTGTCTCCACCTGCTGGCCGATGTTCTGACTCACCAGCTCTTTCTCCGGCGCCCCCTGGCCCCCAGGGGGAGTTCTGCAGCCAGGGCGTGCGCGAAGGTCTGGTGGTGAGCTTCATCAAGTTCGTGTGCCAGTCGTCGCGCCAGTTCTGCGAGAGCGCCAGCGACCGCGGCGGCTCCACCCCCCCCGCCCTGCTGCTGCTGTTGTCCCGACTCTGCCTGGACTACGAGACCTCCACCATCTCCTACATCCTCACCCTCACGGACGAACAGTTCCTGGCGCAGGTAACCGAGCCGGATAGTCCCACTTTAAAGTGAGACACTTGAGTCCAGCTTGATGCTCGCGGTGGATTTACTGATGCAGCCGCTGGACAGCGATTCGGCTTGACTGGTCGCCCGCCTGTTGATGCCCGGATGATGACATCATTGGCCAACAGATTTATCCAAACCGTAGCTGGTTAAAGTCAAAGTATCCTCGACAATATGATCCATGAGGTGAAATTACAGCCTGACTGGTCATAGTGCAAGAAACCAATAAGACAGTTGACGTCTGATAGTTTAACCTAATTCTGGGCTGCTCTTGTGTATTTTATTGAATTGTTCAGATGGTAAACGTTTAGTCAGTGCTAATTATAATCACTCGTCCAACTGATGTGGCGAAAGACTCCTGCAGAATAACCAGGAGCTTCTCAGATGTAAATTCTGCTTTTCTCTCTTCCTTGTGACTCCCCCTCCCCCCCCCCCCCCCCCCCCCCCCCCCCGCCCCCCCCCCCCGCGCCGGGGTCGGGGGGCCGCGGGGCGGGCCGGGCGCGGCCCCCCCACCACGGCAA
>JAABNY020000064.1:899679-911774 GCA_015164015.2 Brevimyrus niger | reverse complement strand
CCTGTAATTATTTGTTTGTGTTTTAAGTATATGGCACTGAAAAGTAATGTCAAAATAACATATGGCAAAAACACATGGAAAATTCACTGGTTACAAAAATAAGCAAATGTTGCGAAATCAATAACTTATACCAAGTGATCAGTGTATCTGTGTTAAATAACATTTAGAAGTCATTCATGTTGCATTTTTTTCCGCCTGTATGGTTCAACATGCTGTTTTTAACCACTCAGGTCGACAATGCAGCTGTTCGTACAGTCTCAGAGCTTGCACACCCTAGAGGTGTCTGATAAGCAGACCGTCGCTCACATCAAGGTACCTTCTGCCTAACCTTGTGGTTTTAAATCATGGAAAGTAATTAGTTGGATAGCAACAAATTTATGATGCATTTTTCACTTGCTTGTGTTTATATGTGATTGTGTATGTGTGTGTGTGTTGTGGTTGCAGTACCAATGGTGCTTGAATCTGAATAGTTTTATGAAACGGACAAATTTATTTAAAAAAGCTAAATAAGACTTCAGTTAATCAGTGTATTATAGTGTTTGCTTATAATTACTAATAATGCACCAGTAAAAAATGTTGTAATCCAAGTAAAGTTCAGACGTGATCATCAGAAATCTTGGAAATCATGCTGTTGATTTTGCCTTCTCTAATAAATCTGGCTTTCCCCACTGTCCAGTGTGGTCAGGGCTGGCCATGTTCATTTCTGATTGGTTTAATGCATAGTGATGATCCATTAGTGAAGTCTGCTGTTTGGGTGACATTTGTTTTTTTTTCTCTCCAGGCTCAAATTGAGGCTTTGGAGGGCGTGGCCTGTGCAGATCAGGTGGTTTCACTGGGTGGGGCTCCCCTGCAGGATGACGATCTGATTGGTCAGGTCGGCCTTGAGGAGTTAAGCACTCTTGAGGTCACTCTCCGCTTGCTGGGAGGTGAGCTGTCACTTATCAAAATGTACTCCTTAGGCACAAGCCCCTCGTTGTCACATTGTTTCCTCTCCTAATCGAATCCAGTTGTCCTCATTGTGGCAGTGGTGGCCTAATAGTTAGTGCACTTGTAATTGAAAGATTGCTGGTACAAATCCTCTACCAGCAAGGCATCACTGAGGAATCCTGAGCAGGGTACTGCCCCCAAGCACTGCTCCCCGGGTGCGGAATTAGGTGTCCCCTGCTATGTCACGATGTCACATATGGGTTAAATGCAGAGGACATGTTTCGTTGTTGTGCACTGTGGTGTGTCAACAATCATCACTGATCTAATCTATATTTTGTATCCATTTTGGAATGCAGATTTTTAAACAATCAATAATTATATAAATATCAACACTACCCAGTAAAAATTCTACATGAGTTGTATAAAAACATTTAAAGCACATTTGCAAATATATCAAAGGGTTTAAAACATCACTGTACTACATGATGACAACAGGGACTACAGACTTGCAGAATGACTTTTTGTTTCTTTGCATATTTCCCATTTGACACCACACTGGTGGTTCCTGAAAAGTCCCGTGTCTCTTATTCTCCCATCTCCTATCATCTCTCAGGTAAAGTCCACGGATCTCTGGCCAGAGCTGGGAAAGTCAGAGGACAGACCCCTAAGGTGAGGCTCAACGAACAAAACATGCAGATACTCAGGAAGTCAAATAGCCTTTTTTTTCCCCCCAGTCAATCCAAACCAGGAATCGGCCAGTAGCTTGTAAAGAAAACAACAAATGCGACTGACAGTAAATTGAGGGGGTGTCATTTCATTAGTACAGAGGATGTCATCAGGCAGGCAGCAGCGATCCGGCCGACTTTCATTCCTGCTTCCTCCTTTAGGTCGACAAGCAGGAGAAGAAGAAGAAGAAGACGGGTCGCGCGAAGAGGAGGATCCAGTACAACCGGCGCTTCGTCAACGTGGTGCCGACCTTCGGGAAAAAGAAGGGCCCCAACGCCAACTCGTAAATGAGGGCTCCTGCCGCCCGTCGGGAACCAGGGCGTGTAGCATGTACTGCACCACGCGGCCTGCAGGGGGCCTAGCGGAACTCAGCTGTGTCGTGCTGGACTGTCCGGTACTCATGTGGTTTGGTGCAATAAACACGCTACAGAAAGATACCCAAAGGATTCATTTACTCTGTAATATTTACCAGAATGTACAAGTTTCATCTCATAGCCTAGCAGTCACCTTCATTCCAGTATTCTAAAATGAATAAAACTGTTTCAGCCAGAACTTTAAATACTTTAATACTCTTGAAACGGTAAAACTGAATCAAAATGGCCTTCCTGCTGAACTCCAAACCAACCTGCTTAACCCGAGTTGCATTATCACAATACGTCAAGCATGTCCTTTTAGCTGGAAGTGTTTTAACTTGCAAGTAAGAGTAGTTACAATTGGTTTTAAACTGACAATATTTTACAGTATTTCGTTAATACATTCTGTGCAAGGACTGAGCAGAAGTGTTCCTAAATGTTTACAGGCCCAGATTCAGTTGCTCGTGTTCTCTGAAGAAAAAACTGAAAAACATAATTAACCCTCAATTTTATACGAAAAACATTTCATGGCAAACATCATTCCGAAGTTGTAACATTCCAGACAATTGAAATGAGCAATTTTATTAAAGGGTCTCAAACTTAATTCTTGATGTGTAGGAAATAATGCTGTGTGATCCCACAGGATTGGAGGCACAGATTATCTGCACACAAAGGTTCCACTGAATGATGAGCATTTTCAAAACCGTACAGATAGATTTACAGCCATACTCATTGTCAGGCTTTATTGGCTAAGATCTCAATTAAAAACGCCAGATGCTGAAGAATGTCCATAGACGGCACTTTAATCACCAAAAAGTGTACAAACTGTCGAAGGTTGAATTTCCAGGGCTTTGTTGGCACATCCTGAAAACATGGGAAGGGCGGCTTAATGTAACGACCAGGACGCAGACTTTATGCCTTCCTGCCTGCCTTCCCCACTGGGTCGACAATAAGGACAACACCCCAGGAGGCCAGACCTGTCAGGGGAAAAATTACCGTCTGCGTAAGTGACTCCGTAAAAAACAGTTAAAGCTATACAAATTTCGCACAGGTGAAACACGTGCATGCGTAAAAATGACAGGCCCCGTAAAAAAAAGATGAACGATGTCCAGTCTGGTATGGCAAGTACAACCTACACCTTATTAAAAAAACTCCGGCTTTACAGAAACAGAAATCAGTGCTACTATGATGCAAAACGAGATAGGAGCACATGCAGACTCACAAGCAGCGAAGACAATCTGAGCCACGGTCCCCATTGAGGCCGGTCCTCCTTGACGCGTTACTCGTCGGGCGGCCTGAAACACGTACCCCCCAGCCAGCAGCAGACCGCCACCGGAGACCAGCCGACAGCCCCAGCAGTTACCGAAAAGCTGGTCTTTTGGAGGAGACGCGGGGGCTCGGACTTCGTCAGACTTTGCTGACATTATCATATAACGATTCCCGTACTTTTTGAAAATATAATTTGGCCAAATCTATGCGCCCATTGACAGTAGTTGACAAAGGGTTCCTCGAAACCTTCTGCAGCCTGTCACTTGGACAATCCACGTCCCTGCTGTATAAATATATACAGGTTCTTCATTTAAACATGTGAAGCGCTTTTAGTATTGACCTTTTGCCTCTTCTTCGCCCCATTTACTGAATCACACGAGCACAATACTGCCCCCTACAGCAGTGGAGGTGGAATCAGCAAACGGAAAATATTGCAAGGACACTACCTGCCAAAAATTAATTTACAAATACTTAGGAAAACGCAAATTGCGAAGCCTAAAATTATAGCTTAAGCGTACATACGATTCAGTTACTTAAAATAGCGCAATGCATTTTAATTTCAGAAAACCTCTCAACAAAGGACAATACTTATAAACTCAGGACAAAGCATGATTCACTCATTAACATTAAAAACTATATATTTCAAAAAATACACAAACAAGAAATAGATCATACCCGCACCAGATACAGCTGGGTTTTAATGCATTTAAAATAATTCGTGTATATAGATACATATTCGTGATTGTGCTGGCTTTTCTGCTCTTGTTGCCTTTTGACAAAACGCGTTTCTCCCAACACTGTAGTATGTTAAACATATATGGATTTTTCAGTCATTCCTTGAATGTCCAAATCGTCTGGCTACGTTCTCATTGGTCTCCGCCGCCTCCTTTATCGCCTGGAGCAGCAGCGTGTTTCTCTGCCGCGTCTCCTCCATCCGTGTTGGGGTGGCCTCCGGTAGGTTCTGGGGGCAAGAGCGAAATCGTCGCTTAACTTAAAGGTATAACACGCTGATACTGCAAAATAGAATCCATATCTGCATGCGTTTTGCTGCTACTTTAATAATACGACGTTTTAAAAATTGATAAATTTGTTACGAAGCTTGGGCTTCTTGAGTTTATCAGCTATTACTTTCACTTTGAATTAAAATAGTTAGTCGAGTTTCAAAATATGTAAAATAAAAAGAAACGACACTTCACACTTTTTCTAGTTAAGCAAAAGGCACAATAAACAACAGATATTAGAGAGAGCAGTTACGAATCAGGCGAAACCCACAGCCTACTAAAATGCTTTACAGCCGCTGAGACCGATGCTGGATACCTTCATCATCTCTCTCTTTCTGTCTTCTCCCGGCAAAATCATAAACCACAGGGCGCCCCCTACGCCGATCACGCCAACAATTCCTGCATATCCCAATATTGTTCTTACGCTACTCATAACCCCCGGAGGAAATCACACTTTCACAGAGAGACCTACATGCAAACAAGCAATCACTATATATCACCATACGCCAACCGTTCCTCAGCAAGCAGAGCTTCCGCAGTGCATTTCGGGATACCGTCAGCCAAATACCTCCGGTTTCTTTTCTCTTAAATGAAACTCGTTCCGGATTTTATGGTGTTTATGATGTTAATGAAAATGCTTTATTTAATCTAATCCTACACATTCATAACAACAAAAATAATAATGATATATTTGTGAACATGTATTTACGCACGCAGACACCCCCCCCCCACACACACACACACACACACACATATATATATATATATATACTTCCGATTCCTGACATGACTTATAGAATAACAACTTAACTACGCTTTGGATTAATTTGATTGTGGAAGTTCTGTGTACTGAGTGCAATATTGTTGTGCTAGATCTACAAAATGACCACCAGATGTCAACCACGCAGCGTGGTTGCAATGATCCAGGCTGTCATGCCACAATAACCTGTTGCCCCGAAGCTACATTTCATTTTTATTACAAGAACTATTAAAAACGTCTGCTTTGATCTTATTGGCGGAGGCGTTTTGGTGTGAATGTACTTCATTCTCAGAATACGAGTGTTGTAGCCACGTGTGTGCAGCATTTAAGCAAAGATTATTTACATAATGACCTATTTATACCCAATGCTGCTTTTATTGCAGCAATTCAGATTTTAATATCTCGTTCAAGCAGTCTTTAGGTTACGACTAGGATTCATATTTAGACTGAATGTGACTTTGTTAATCCCAGCGGGGAATTTTGGTGCATGCCGCAGCGGGAACAAGAAAAGGCGAACACAGTTATTGTGACTAACAGACGGTGCAAAGACACGAACATAGTGCAAATAAATGTAAAAAGAACACATTACACACATGGAATACCCTGTAAACTGTACATTGTGGTACTACGGAGACAGTTACATATTTAAAGATTGGAATAATAAATTACAGTAAAACTTAACAATGGTATATGTATGCAGTATACGAGGTCGGGTAGCTACTACAGCTACAAAATGGAGAATGTGGGAAAAGGCGCACATTTATTCCAAATGATGTTATAAATACCTGGGCAGAAATTGACGGACTCTGGTCCGAAATACAGTTGAAGCCGGAACGCGTGATCGATTGTACCCCCACCCCCCCAGTCCCCATCTCGGGTAGGCGAATTTTATCATCGTGGGATGCCCCCCTCCCGGTCAGAAAATTTGATCTTTTATCATCGAGCGACGCCCCCTATCTCGCTTTTTTCGGATTCAGTGGATCTTGACTTTGTGTTGCTGATGAAATTTGCCCCCCAGGGAAAATAATTATAGGGACCCCATAACTATAGCGTATCCGCACGTGGGGGGACAATGTTTGCAAGCGTGGAATAAGGTTCTAATGTGATTTTACATTCATCCTTCATAAAACAACTTGTGTATACATTATACATCTGCCATGTAAGCGTTGGAATGAAACTTCATTGTTCAGATATTCGTTACGGACGAACCTTGTTTGCTTGACGGAATAAATCTTTTTTTAATTAAACTCTGAGATTGACGCCTTAACGTATCCAAATTAGACATGGCACGAAACGGTAAAAAAAGGCCGGCCCATTTTCATTTAATTCCTACAAAACCATCCCCATTAATCTCGTTTTTTTCTCTCGTACGTGTCCACTAAAAGCGTCAAATCTTCATATTTAAAATGGTAGATCACGACATTATGACGTTGCTAATTTGTTTATTACTATATCGTATTACAGCGCTTCTTCCAGAACGGCCCCCCACCCTCCACCCTGACACGGGAAAAATTCATAATGAAGCCCTTTTAAGCAAATCGCATTCTAATGCGCAGTGACTGCTAATTTTTTGTTTTGATTACATTATGCATCTGCTTGGCAGATTCTCATCCGCAATCAGTTTTATTTGCCTATTTGCGGAGCCGGATGCTTCCTCAAGCGAAACTGATGGATTGCCTCTGTGACTGCACACCGGCGTCCCTCTGGGATTAGGAGCGCTCGGTTAAAGGTCCGGCAACTTAGACATTACGCTACCTTTTACCGAATAACAGCTGAGTGTGCACAGATTGAAGATCTCGTCCCAGAGGCACAGTGAGAAAATTTAATATGAGCGTTAAATGTTTGAAACTGCTTCTGGGTGCAGAGATAGTGCTGACAATAATACAAAACACATAATCAGTCAAACAAACATTTCCCACCGTTTTCATTTCTTCTCTCCCTCCCCTAGATCCGTCAGTAATGACAGCGACTCCCCCGCTTCTCCCTCTGATCGCTCCGCGGACCCTCGCGGATGCCAGCCTCCGTTGCCATGGCAATCCCCTTTCCCGAAAGCGCGCTGTGTGTAATTACATCAATGCGTGTTACAGTATCTGTGTCAGACCGCATTTCTGCGTTTATGCGTTCGGCGGGAGCGTATGTCTTTAATATTTCGGCGAAGCATGCAAACTGATAATCTTGTTTTATCAAAAGACCCAATAAAATGTTGAAACCAGAGCACTAACACGTTATCGTTGAAAAAAAGGCTATATTTGTTGCATTCTTATAGGAATATAATTCATTAAATCTGCCTTTCCCAAACCAGAACTTACAGTTTTTGACTAGTTTTCTCTTCTGTTACTTTTTGTGTATTCCCATCCTCACTGATTTTCAATTGATGATTTCCAAATATTTCTGCGACAATCTTCATTACGATTCCCTCACGCTGGAGGACTTGTTTATCAAGCGCTTTGTCGTAGTCTGACGGTAAGAACTTTAGTCCGTTAGTTCATCCTTTAGCTCAGATGTTAAATTCATAGGCCTGACTATGTCCTTGCCCCCCATATGCCGCTGGGTTCTACATTCCTTTTATCCCTCCCCATCTTTAATTTTTTTGCTATCAAATCATTTCCTGTTGTATATCTCAGATGTCACTGTCCGTCCAACTCTTCTTTGTGTAATTAATCTTCTTGTAAAATCACTTATAAACTTATAGGTCTACCAGAAGCACTAAACAAAGAATATTAATCCAGCTAATAATACTCCTGGTATTCTGTGTCATGAATGCCTACTTTTTATTATATCGTGTTTTTCTTTGTTGAATTTCATCTTGGAGATTTCGCATGCATGTTCAAAACGGCATATTCATATGTCTGCGCATGACGAAGAGTGTGTGGCTGTGTGTATTGATCATCGGGCTGTGTCTGGAATTTCTGGCTGTTGATTTTGTTGCATTTTTGCATATATATGCGCAGTCGCTGTCAGCAGCTATCTGACACTATATACTGACAGTGTACTTCAGTCGAGTCAAGATGAGCTTCGGTGCACCGAGGATATTCACAGCTGTGCCTCGCGGCTGTTTGTCAGTTATATAAGATTACGATGAGTTATATTGTGTTGCGAATTCATATATGGTTGCACTGGCCCACCAGGCTGGGGACCTGAAATGCTCGTTTTTTTTGGTCCGATTACCACAGAGCTGACTTACAGAGACATAGTTTCCCCGAACATCTATGACCCAATAACACAGCCTTCCTATTCAACATAGATAATTTTTGATTCATTGACGCCAATTTTAGCTCATTTCTTCCCTTGTTAATTAATCCACTGGTGCAATTACTAAAATTTTACTGGCGATAACACGCTTCGCCGTACTGACAATAATAAAAGCATCAACCATTCGGTTAGTGACTTTTAATATCGTGATATAAACATTTAATCCCTTCCCATCTAGTACGAACACGCTTAGATGGTATTGCTATTAGAATCGCAAAACAAAAAAATGACAAGGGATAGGTCTGATTTTGAGAAATCGCAGGAAAGATTCTAACTGCCCATTAACGAGATTTCCTCACATCGTTGACATGAATAAAAATGCTTAAGTGATGTTAAATCTTATATTAGGCCTATCCAGACACAATAACCGCATTTTAAGAAAATAACAAATGGATTACTGTCACCCAGAACAGAAACATACTCGTTCCCGAAGGCAAATACGAAGGACATATCATTGTCAGCACAAAGAAGCGGTTTGACAGGTGTATTGCTTTACAGTAATACCCGTCTGTCTGACTGCGCCGCGGGAGCGGGGACAGTTCAGGCAGTCGTCATTTCTGGCAGTACGATCGTGCTTAGCCCCGCTCCACATGCAGTCTCCCCTTATTAATCACAGCGCATCTTCGGCGTCTCTGCGCGTCTCCGTCCTGCTGCGGCTAATTGAGCTTGAAGAGCGTTTTCCGGTTCTCTCTAGGAGCGCCGGGGTGCGGGGCCGGGCAATGTTTATTTTCAGAAATGTGGGGAGGGGCCGGCCCTGCTGTCGTACCCCCCGAGAACGGTACTTAACCTGAATCGCCGAATACCCGGCTGTATAAATGGGTTAAATTGTTAGCATTTTTAAGGGGAGTATTTGGCGCAGCTGTTGTGTGGACCTTGGACCAAAGGTAGACTCGTTCAAATCCCAAAGGAAGACAAGACGTGGGGGTGCTTAACCGCCATTGCTTCAAGAAAAATGAGCTCTGCGAGTGGATGACTTTATATAAAAACGCTTGCTAAGTGCTTACACTGCTGCTTAGAGTTTCCGTTCTAAAATGTTCTATCCCAAGCGATGGGGTCATGTGGGGGGTTGGAGGCTGCCTCAAAGTCCCATGGTTCCGCGTTCCCGGCCCCCAGCTGTGTATGAGCGCTGTTTGTACACTCTCTACACGTTCACTTGCATCATGCACACCAGCAAGCCAGCCGTTGGTTCAGAGAGTTTGGCAAAAGGTCATTATTACAGACATGAGCAGAGTGACATTTCTGATTTTCAAATGAACTAATGGTAATTTAAAAACTTCCCAAGAATCTTTTTATCGCGTCGGTTAAGTTATTTCGGCCATCTGCAGCGCCCCCAGAATCCCTCCCCGGCATGCTTGCCCTTCCACTCCCTGCCGGGCTTACTGCATTCTTTACAAATTGCGGGAGACGCGGCTATATCATTTCAGGGAACCTTATTGGCTACATGGCGCTAATGTAGCGCCCAACAGAGAAGCCCTGACTTAAAACTTGCCCCCGACTGACAGCCAAGCTCTGTCACTGGAGAATTCTTGGTCACAGCTGAAGGGTGACATCGTGCAGACACAGCGTGAGCCCCGGGACTCCGCTCTCAGTCGCGCCTTTCTACCGGATTTTATGAGCTGTAGAACACCTGACGGATTTCGCAGTCACTGATCACACCGAAACCCTACCCAATAAATATTATGTTTTATAGGCTCTTGTACTTTGTATAAGATCTATTAAAAAAATCCATGCGCCATTTTAAAATGCAGATTAATGTTTCTGATATTTTAAATATATATTTAAAAGGTCACCAAGATTTGTTATGGGTACATTTATGGAGTTGCATTGTATAGCACAATTTATAAGCTAATTGATATTGGTGGTAATGAAATGAATACTTAAAAATAAGTATATTTAATTTTACCTGGATATAAAGTAAGATTGCTTATATGTAACGTGTCATGACGAAGTAGTTGTATTTCACTGACGTCATCTCGAACGCTCTTAAGCGACCTCACGGCGCCGATAAACTCTCGGTTCAATGAGTCTCCTCGTTCCTGGTTATGTTTCCGCCAAAAAAATGAAACATTAGCAATTGTAAGCGTGTTTCCATGGCAACCTCTCTTTTCGCAGATTCATAAGGTACATCGGGGAGAGTCAAGCTCCGCGTAAAGGAGTGATGTTCAGATAGTGGAGTAGGTGTGGCACTAAGCCGGTAATTGGCTTTTACATATCGGTGTGTTCATGTGCAATATCGTCAGTATGTCTCCATATTCAGAAGCGTTGATACCGCTGTATTCGTTAATTTATTTTTCCAGCAACTGTGCCAATTTATTTTATTTAATTTCCAGCGTCAATTAAAAGGTTTTGCCATAAATGTTGCGGATAGATTGGCATGCAAATTGAGCCTCCTTTAGCTTTAAATTTGATTTTGAATTTTAGCAAAGGGTTGGGGGGGTAGTTGGAGTTCGTCGGAAGAAACCTAACTCCATTTAGTTGCCATGGCGACCAGCAAGCATGAAAAGCTCTCCGTATCAGAGTGTCTGTACCTCTTCATTTCCATCAGCTGTTTCCTTCCTCTCTTTTTTTTCTCTCTCTCCCCCACCCCACTGTCACAGTGCCCTGCTTGCCCGCAGCAGTTTTCATTCCCTGTGGCCCGTGTGACTCCATCGTTCCCCTGCCATTTTTACATGCCTTTCCCGCCCACTGGCTGCCGTGACTCCTCATGGATCTGCCTCCCTAATGGTCGTTTGTGTTCGCCCCCACAGTGGACTTTCTCCAGCCCCTACAATGGCACTCACACGCTTATCTCTCCCTCTCACGCTCAAGGAGACCGAGCCAGCATATTGAATGCACAGGGAAAAAAAATGCACCACAATAAATAGTCTCATTGCTCTTTTATTATCCGGTCGCGTCGGCTCAGGGGCAGTAGGTACCGCCGATCAGAACCATTCTTATAACCGAAACCCTTCAGGGTCCAATCCCAGGATGCCCCATCAGCGTAGCTATAAGTAGGGGGCTTGCATTTCTTCAGCAAAATATCCAGCAGTATAAATGAATACATGTATAAATTAATCACTGTCTATAAAAGCATCTGCTAAACATCGAAATAAAGTTCAAATAAACGACTTCTACATATATATTATTCAGTTTGGTGACAGTAATATCCTCTGTGTTCAAGTACAAACTAAGATGTTGCCAGTCCTACACAGTGCTATTTTAGATATAAAACACCACTACAAATCATTACACTTATTTATTTGAAATATATATGCTTGTTTATTCATATTTAGTTTATTTGTTTATCTTTCACGTTCGGCCACACGGCGTAGAATGATTCAGGCATCTACTTGGCCCTCCACCAGTTGCGGTCGAAACCCGTGCGAGACCGGTCCGCTACGTCGGCACCCGCTCAGAATTTGGCGTCCCAGGGCGTCTATGTCGGCTAACGGGTTGACTGGCACCGCCTTCACTGCCCTCCTGTTTTGTGCTTTAACGATTGTCTTTTGTTCCTGCTCTTGAAAGAATCTCTGGTTTATAATAGATAAAATTTGATAGATGGATGGATGGATGGGTATGTGAAATTAAAAAGCCTCAATTTGCATAAAAAATTAGAACTACAGCTAACGGAATTATCTACTGCTACTTTTGAACTCTTTTAGTTAAAAAGTGTTTCAGTCCACCTGAGTTTCCCCAGAGCTAGTTACCCTATTCCGGAGGGGGGGGGGGGGGGGGGGGGGGGAGGTGGGCTGTTCTTAACCAACCCCCCCCCGAACCCCCCCGGTTTTTGTAAAAACGAAACGGTTAAATTCCGGGTTCCCCCCTCCA
>JAABNY020000064.1:874945-889891 GCA_015164015.2 Brevimyrus niger | reverse complement strand
GTGCGCCCTTCCCCTCTCGGGTGTGGGTCTGTCTCCCCTCCGGGGGGGGGGGGCCGGCCCCCCCTTCTTTCGGTTGTTCGGTCGCGCCGCCGCCGCCCCCCCCCCCCTTTCCGTCCTCTGGTCCTCTCTTGCTCTCCTCCTTCTCCTGCTACGCCTCCCTCGCGACTCTGGCCTCCCCGTGCGTGATTCTGAGAGCGAGGCTCGCAGTTCCTTAAGGACCAAGGATGTCAACCAACATCGGGAAATTATTTTTTTTTTGCTGCCTTCTTAAGGTTTCTCTCTTTCACAGATCACTCCCTCCTCTCGTCATCCCGCCTCCTGTGAGCTGTGCCCAAAACACACATATTGCCGCTAATTAACAAACAAAAACACATAAATAACACATAATCCCTGCGAAAGAGCAACAATGTTGCACATGTGTCATTTACAAAGAATGACTCTGAGCATCTACTGTGACCAACAAAAGTAATTACTACAATCTTTTGTTTTACATCAAAAACTGGAATGATTGCTAGCTTATGTTTAATAACAAAAACAGCAAACGTGTTTATAAAAACTACAGTACAGTATTATTTATTTTCGACATACATTCCTTTTAATCTTTTTGAGGATTACAATTTGAATCACTCATCTATCAAAGTAACAGTAACATTCTAACAGCAGCCAGGTAATAAAGCAATAAAATGATTTCTTGTGACAAGAAAGCATTGTGAAAAAAAAAGATATTTACAAGGGCGAGAAGAATGTGATAGTATTTACAATGGGCTGTTTATTACTTAATCAATACATCAGAAAACAAAGTCAATGCCTTGACAAACCAACTCCTTTCTGTTCTGATGATGGAAAAACAATGAGTTATGATTCAATGAACATGATTTCATATATATAGCAATGATATCTGGAGGATAGTAAGAATGCTGAAAATTTCTTCATTACTGACTATTGTTTGGTGCATGGAGAATGACGGCAACAGCCGTGGTGACGACTATGATGATGATGATGATGATGATGATGAGCGTAGATGTGCAGGAATATGGCCGTGAAGATACCTGTCTCCTCTGGCAGGAGGATTCCTCACCGTCTCTCCCAGCAGGAAACCCTTTTCTCGTGGTGTCTCTGTCAATTTGGGTCCACACCATCCCAGAAATATTTGTTGTATCTCTCTCTCCCTCCCTCCCTCTCTCCCTCCCTCCCTCCCTCCCTCTCTCTCTCTCTCTCTCTCTCGCTCTCTGTCTGCTTGTCAGCTGCTTTCAGCAGATTTCTCCGTAGTTTCTCTGGGAAATACCCAGCATGTGTGGTGTAAGAAGAAGAAGGAGAGAGGAAGCAGAGCCTCCTTCCTTCGTAAACGGTGTCCGCTTCACCCTCGGAGGTCCGCGGTTAATTCATCATTTCATCTCCGAACCGCTCCTCTGTTTTTTCTCCCTTTCTCTAAGAAAATAGCCTCTTATCCTTCCCCGTCTCTGTCACCATCACTCTATCCTTGCCCAATTTCTTAAATTCTTGCAGGTTATGAAAATGTCTGATAGACTGTGAGCCAGCCTTCACCCCCCCCCCCACCTCCTAAGCTCCCCTTTCTTATGTCTGTCTGCTGAGTTCCTTGTTCCCCAGAGAAGTAAGTGGGGGTGGGGGGGGGTGGGGGCAGGTGGCACTGCTAACCTTTTTTTCTATTAGCTTTCCTCGTTTATCTCTATCTGTCCTCACATCCATCACATCTCACACTCCCTCTCTCACCCTCTCCCACCTCCTCCTCCCCACTTGTGTCCCTTGCTCACACGGAGGTGATTAGGTCATGCTCTACGTAGATCTGATTCTTTCTCTGCCTCACAGGCTAAAATCTTCTCTGTCTATCTTTTTCATCTAAATCTTTTACCCCCCCCCCCCACTGCTTAAACCTTTTGTACCCCCTCCCAATGGTTAATTAATCAGAGTCCCTGTTCTAAACAGTTTTAATCTTCGCCTTGCTCATTGTACGCACGTACATCTTCATATCTGATATCTTTTTTCCCTTTCACTCTCTTCTTCCTTAAACGACGCCGCTTCCCCCTACGTGTGCTTATTTTTTCCTCTCCCATTAATTTTCCTGTTTCCCCTGTGGATTTCTCTGATTCTCCCCTAATGATAAAACCATTAAATATTAATAGCATCCAAAAAAAAAAGAAAAGAAAAAAAAAAACCCGCAGCAAGACAGACAATGATTAAATTAAAATCGAGAACATAAGCAGGTATGTTGATATCAGTTAAAATTGTTTAATTGATATCAGTTTAAATGGTTAAACTATTGTTAAATAATTCTTTGAGTGTCTGGGGTGCTTATGGACCCCAATGAACGGGATGCTGATTACAGACTCATGAATTATTATCAAAGACAATATTGCCGCAAAGGGTCAAGGGTTTTTTATCATCCTGTGCTTGTAGCACAATGGGATTCAGTTTCCTGCAGACCACAGTACCAAATAAATACAAGACAACAGAATTCTGTGTATATATTATAGCCATGGATTTTGTGTTGATGGTTATACAGTGGCCACACACACACACACACACACATAAACAAAGCATACACACATGTGTATATATGTATATGTATATATTTGGAACTTTATCACACCATATAAATATAATGGTAACATTTGTAATTTATGTTTGCTTGAAATCCACATCATATAATAAAATGCACATATTCAGGGAAAATAAATTCAAAGGAATGAGGACAGGGATTTTTAATTTTTAAAATGTTAATATCCTATCAAATTTTATTACGTTTCCTGTCTTGACTGGGGACTCAACTGCATAAATACTTTAATGAGGACGTCAATAATTATTCTAGCTCTTTATGTGACCCCGTATATTTCAAATTTATGCTTCTGTATCTAATTTGTAAGGGTAGTAATGTGGCCTATAATAGTTGCTTAAGTTTAAGTGTCGGAGAATACAGGCTGATTTTTCGGTTTACGTTTATTGTCCAAATGGCGACATCTAGTGTCAATTTTTAGCTCAGTGCATTATTTTAAATTTAAAGTTTAATTTTTAATTACGAAAAACACAGATAGAAATGTTATTACTAAGATAGATGCAGGAGTAAATACACTCCGAGAATGAAAAAACGCAGGAAGTAGAAATATATTTCAAATATTGAAATTATTCTGTAATAATTCCTAATTAAAAAAATAATTGAATAATCAGTTGACAGTTAATTTTTTTACTTAAAATCGGTTTAAACAGATGGTTCACTGCAATATAATGTCGATATCTTAATTGAGTCTTATTAAAAAAAAACTCAATAGTACGATTTAGATGCCCCGGAACTAAAGTTAGCAAATTATGCTTCCTATACGGACGATTTTGACGTCGTACAGAGCGTGTACTGTAGTGATATTTGTACAATTTCTAAAGAAAACTGAGGTAGACCTGTATTTCATTATGGCAGAGAAAAGTCGCGTGTGTTCAGTATGGGTTGGCTCGGAAACAGGAATTTTAAAAGGTAAGTTCATGTTACTTATATAGGGTTGTTTGCTAAATTGAAGACTGTTGATAACTTGCTGAATAACACGTGGGTTTCAGGATTCAGCCGAGTAGAGGTGTGTACTGTACAAATACATTGTATTATATACTCTCCTACATTTTACCCGCATTTTGTGTCTGTCTTGCGTTCACAATTACGCCAACATCTGTAAAATAAGATTTTTTTAATTAAAAGATTTTTTCCTGTGTTAAAATTGGTAGTTTAGCCTTCACATGTTGAAATTGTGGATACAAGGGATCCCAACAGATGAGGAAGGTACCCAACCTGAACTGATTCAGTGAAATATCTAAGCGGCTGAAGGGCACATTCATAACCAAAGATCATCACAGTCTTTGCGTCGTATGGCACCAAATCATTTGCGCTTTGACGACAGTTGTCAGCTAAAGTATCACTGTGTAGAATTGTTAGCGTCGATGTTACGTTTTAACGTTTCCCCTCTCTCTTACTTAGGAGTTAGCCTTGCAAAAAAGCAGGCATTTAACTTCTGTGAAATGAACTGCCTGAGCCGGGACCAGGAGGTGTGCGTCCTCTGCTGGGGTGATGCACAGGAAACTGAGGTTTGTGAACGTTTTATTCAGGGTTCTCTGGATTTTAAGTACTGAAGGTGTTTGGACTTGTGTGGTAATCGTTGTCTCTCTGTATGTATGCATTTTGCGTTGAAATGATTGTGGTACCGTCAGCTCCTTAGAGGGTGGATGAACAGTATAAGGTTTGGCTGTTAGACTGATAGATTTTTGTGTTTCTTGACTCTTGTGTCTGATGCAGGTGCTGGTTGGCTGCTCTAACGGAGAAGTTAAGACATTCAGCACAGAGAAAGGGCTCTTCACGGAAACCCGGCAGTGCGGTCAGAGCGATGAGGGAAAATTTACCGGGCTCGCTGTCGCAGACAGGTATCATGCAGTCCTCTGTCTTCTGATGGCGCTCATTGCAGTTCTAAAGAACTTTGTTGACTCTCGCCCCTAACAGGAGAGGATTATGATAATAACACAGAAGTGGTTGTACATTTGTCCCCTGTACAAAGTTCATAGTCACACCAGTGCTGATTTGACCTGTCCTCCATGCTGTTTGCAAGAAAGGCAGCTGAGTTGCATAAATAATTTACAGAATATGTTTATCTTCCAAGTCTTTGTAGGAATGGTTGTGAAAATTTTATATTTTAATGGCTGAAAGTATACGAAGGGTTCTTAAACTTTCTGTACTATAAATCCCCTCGACTCAGTAATTCTGTCTTTTTAACTGTTGTTCATAGTGCTTTGGTCACTTCTGTGGAGTCAGGACTTGTAAAGGTCTGGAAGGAAGGTGCCACAAAGCCGGTAAGTCCGATTCTGCGAAGGAGCCGCTTAGCTGTAACCATGGCAACCTTTGATAAATGCAGACCTTTCGGAAAAACAGAAATTAAATGCCGGGTGCTTTGTGCTGTAGGTTAATAGAATTTAGTCTATAATTCAAAGGTTATTTTATATCAAATCCTTTTAAAATTTAATAAAGCATTATGAAATTTTGTTCCTTTTTTCATCTGTAGATAAATTTGTTATGTGGGTGTGTGTGCCTCACCTCAACCCCTCCCCTCCCAACTGGGCAGGTTGAAATTAATGCAGGGCGCAGTGTGTGTCGGATGCGTCAGAATGCATTACAGCGCCACCATGTGGCCACAGGAGGGAAAGAGAATGGACTCAAAGTCTGGGACCTGGAGAGACCAGATGTTCCGGTTTTCACGGCCAAAAATGTGAGCTGGAACTGCTTCTGATTGATCTGCGATTTAACTTTTAGTTTATTTTTAGTACATTTAGTATATTTTAGTATAGTTGTTTTGAGCATTCTATCATTGTGGTGTACCGTCTGTCAAATACTTACTGTATCTGTGGCATGTAGGTGAGGAACGACTGGCTTGACCTTCGAGTGCCGGAGTGGGTGAGAGATCTGGCGTTTATCCCCGACTCGGAGAAGATCGTCACCTGCACGGGACACCACCAGGTCGGCGTTTGTGGCTGCCTCTACCTGTCAGCCATACCTATTCACTCTCGCTATGAATATTGCCCTAGTTGCTGGTACATTAAGGGGCAATATCAGGGATGGAGCTAAAGGTTTAGGGCCACATGAAAGTGTTTGATATCAGGCCCCCAACCCAAACCAATCAGATTATGTTCCAAATTTTTTTATCGCCGCAATCACTTGGTGGCCCTTGGAATCGTCCTAGCGTGACCCCACTTTATGGGGCCCCTGGGCGACATAACTAACTGTCAGGAGCAGGGATTCTTACATCCCTGATGATCTTTCCGGGCCTGACTGTCTCCCCGTGCGCCGCCAGGTGCGTGTGTATGACCCCGCGTCCCCGCAGCGCCGACCCGTGCTGGAGGCCCAGTTTGGCGAGTACCCGCTCACCGCCCTCGCCCTGCCCGCCGGCTCTACCTGCGTGGTGGTGGGCAACACGCAGGGACAGCTGGCCATGATAGACCTGCGTAAGGGTGAGTCGGGAGCCCCCCCGCGGCACCCCCACGACGCGCGAGTGTAAGGAAGGTGACATGTGACGGAAACTCCCCTAACCCCACCCCGTTTGCTGCAGGTCTGGTCAGAGGCTGCTTGAAGGGCCTGGCCGGGGGGGTCCGGGAGCTGCGGTCTCACCCCTCCCTCCCGCTGGTGGCTTCCTGCGGACTGGATCGCTTCCTGCGCATTCACAGCCTGGATGACCGCTCCCTGCAGCACAAGGTCAGCACACGTGCAGATTCCATGCAACGACACCCTTAACCTCTAACCCAGCCCTAACCTTAACCATAAGTAACCAAGCAAAATACAAGACCTTTGGCATTTTTTTAATCACATCCACAGATTTTTGTAAAATGAAAATGTCTCTACAAGGTAAAAGGTTACAGATTTTTATCACATTGTGCGGAAATCTGATCTAATAATTGTAATAATTACAAAAAAAACACGCAAACCGGTGAAATAAGTCGAAAAGTGGCCACATCACTTATTTCAGGGAAGATTTCGCTAAACTCTTGCCTTCCCGCCCTCTCAGGTGTATCTGAAGTCGCGGCTGAACTGCGTGCTTCTGTCGAGCAAAGATCTAGAGGTGAGAAGTGAAATCCCTTGGGGTGTTTCTGGGGGTTAGGGGGTCTGGTTGGGCGGAGCATTTTTCACCTGGCTGATGTCCAGTTTTGCAAGCCCTTTAGACGGACCTGCTAGACCAGGGGTGACCAGTCTTACCCAGAAAGGGCCGCCTGTGTATGCGGGCTTTCGCTGTGATTCCCTAATTAGATCACTGATTAAAGCACTGATTGGCTGAAGAGTCCTCACACCTGGGACTGAACAGCTGACCTAAACGTTACCCCAAAAACCTTTTGGTTATTCCGCTCCGACCCTTAGCGGATGAGATTGCCCACCCCCGACCTAGAGGGTGGCTTTGTCGTCATATGTGCGGGAGCCATGGCGCCCGGTCTGACTCCCGTCTCATGGCTCTGATCTGCCAGGCGTGTCCCGAAGCCGCGACGGCCGAACAGGAGGCGGCGGCGGAGGAGGAGGAGGACGAGGAAGGTGAAGATGCGGTATGGGACGCCATGGAGACGGTGACAGAGAAAAGGAGAAAATGCCAGAAGGCGGACGGAGGTGACGAGGGAGCGGAGAAGAGCACGAAGAAACGGAAAGTGAAGAAGTGATGAAGAGGAAGGCATGGGTGTGGGCGTGGCCATGGGCGTGGCCGTGTATGCCCCGCCCACAAGAACTGAGACACTCGGGGGCGGCCGACGCTAACTGCTATGCCCTCAGCCCCCGAGTTTAGCGGCATGGGATATATACTCCCCGAGGTGTACATAGTGCAGGCGTGAACCTGCAGCATTTTTACACGCTAGTATACTTTCATCTCTGAGGTGGAAAAAAAAATGCAGTATGTTCAATAATAATTGCTAATATTTTATGATGAACAGCGAACTGAAACCACAAATAACATCAAAGCATCTGTGGACCACATATAAAATGTGATTTTCATGTACTTATGTATAACAATTGATCAATTATGCACAGTAAGACATTAACTACAGTAATAAAAAAGTATATTGTACATTATTATACAGCAATGT
Source organism: Brevimyrus niger (assembly GCA_015164015.2). Taxonomy (NCBI): domain Eukaryota; kingdom Metazoa; phylum Chordata; class Actinopteri; order Osteoglossiformes; family Mormyridae; genus Brevimyrus; species Brevimyrus niger. The sequence continues at coordinate 882,295 of JAABNY020000064.1, read as the reverse complement.
AATGAAAGGGATTCTGACGTTTTAGCCAAATCCTCAAGAAGAGGTGATAGCACAATGAAAAAATACTATCCTTTATGCTTTTTAAGCCGCTCAAAGGACAAAGGGACAATGAGCAGAATACTTTTACGTTTTTTTTTTTTTTTTTTGAACATGGGGGAGGACGTGGGTAGGTGAAATGTTCCCCCTTCCCAGGGGAGGAAGTTGTCATTTCTGTTTTAACGAGCGCAGTGGGGTCAAAGGTCACATCGTGCGATTGCAGGAGCCTGAATGAATGAGGTTAAGACTCGAGCGCATTAACTCGCACGGGCTTCCATTTCACTACTGCACAGTGTGGTCCCCCTTGCCTGACATCACGCGGATCGCGGCCCAGTCCTGTGTCACAGGCGCCGCGGCCGACTCCGGAATTCCTCGAGTCACCAAAACCAATTGGCAGGAACCCCAAAATACATTTCCAATAGATTGGATTACATCATATATACATTCATCACAGCAGTATCTGTCAAAGCCTGCATGGTGCCCTAGACGCTCTTTGTTGTTGGCGCCCCCTGTCTGAGACAAAGTGAAATTGGCTTGCTAATTTGGCGAAGATGCCACACTAGGTGGCCATCAGTGTTGCCTGATAGGTGGATTGGCACTGCATCAGAATGAACAAATCAGTGGCCAACTTTGATTATTGAAATGAGCAATAACTAGTCGTAATCCACAAAAGAATTAAATGTTTCTGTGAGGTTTAAACTGTAATCCATTAAAGTTTTCCACTGGAGTATAAAGTTGTAAATCCAGCCACATGATTTTTATTTTTTTGCGGTCGCCTTCTTTCATCAGTTAGTTTGCCTCATCGTAAAACTCTTCCTAAGTCCAGAGTCCCTCTCTCTTTCCATCAGAACCACCAGGAAATTACACTGTTAAGGACAAACCTTTGCTTATACCTATAATTAAGTATGAACGTTGTCAGACTTCAACGCACAGTGTTGTGTTGACAGTTGATAAGAAGCATAGGATCTAAAGTCCAAGAATTATTAAAATTCAGAGTGTACTTGGGTGGTTAGCCCCAATATGCAGGGGTCGAGCTGAAAATAAGGAACTGGGGGGGTCAAATCTAGACCAGGCACTCACTGGTGGTTATTTGATTATGTCTCAGAGAATGTCCATGCTTCCTTCAATTTGTAAGCCAGTGTCAAGCGAATCACAACTCCACTGGCAGCTTCTAAATGGCTAACCCAACGGCACACGGACTTTGGCATGTGACGGCCTGGTCACCTGATAAGTTTTCTGATGTTTTTAAAGATGGCCGTGTTTCTTCATGGTAGACAGATACAGGTTCAGGTTTTTCTGAGTCTCTTAGTGACATTGGGAGTGCCAGACTGGGATGAGGGGGGGGCTTCCCATTCAGTTGGTAAATTTAGTCAAACAATTACAATATGATGGACAAAAGTCCACCTTACTCCCCCCAGCTCCGCCCGCCTGCTACACCAACACAATGTAGCTCTGCGACGAATTTGTCTTAACAATTCCGATAAACCGCAGCACTGATGTGGAACACTGCTCATTCTCTCGCACAATGTTCAGCCCTATGGATACAAACTCCACCGTTTTATAGGCGCCATAAAGCAGGAAAAAAGCAAACACTGCGCGCCGCGGTCGAAGGTCGCAGACGGGCCGCCCGAAAGCAGGGCGAAATTTTACCGTCCCGAACTGTACGGAGTTGAGGTGAGACTTTCGGTAATGGCCCCCGATGCGCTGTGATTGCTGTCTGTATTCAGGGGTCTAATTTCTTCTTTATCATTTAGTCTCATTTGCTCCTTGTGATCACATTCTCACCCTCCCCAGGACGAGCAGACAAAAAGCACATATCCAGCCCATTCTCCTACTTTCAGCTTAAAGATCAAGTACCCTCTTCCTGGAGGAACACTTTGTTGTCGTGGTGCTAGTGAGCTATGCCAAGCAGATTCACGAATGCCTCACACACTATGTGACCCAGTCAGCTCCAGGGCCCAGTGCTGGTGCTTAAGGGACAAGTTACACGTGCAGACTTTGTTTTACGCTCCAGCAGCATGTGATTGTCATGCATCACTAACTGTTTCTTTATAACTGTGAATTTTGTGGCAGGGATATTTCAGGGGGATATAACTAGAGCAATTGGGGGGTTAAGGGCCCGTCGGTGAAATCTGCCAACCCTGGGATTTGAGCCAGCAACCTTCCGATCACAGTGCCGTAACTCACTGGAACATCTAATGTGTGTTTTGTATAGTGATTTTTCTTGTGTTTGGGTGCTTTGCCTTTATATGTTGTAGAAGGTTTGTTCTACATGCTTGTGTGTGTGTGTGTGTGTGTGAGAGTGAGAGAGAGAGTGCATCACTGCGAGGGTGAACGTGTCACATAGGTGCAGGATGTTGGGTTGAGGGCCAAGGCTTCCCGCCTGTTAAATATTGACTGGCTGTCTAATCATTAAACTGCCTCCACCTCCCAACTTCTCTTAAACCGGCTGGCCTTCCCCCTCTTTTTTACTCCATTGACAGAAGAGTTCCTCTCCAAAACTCTCAGCCGCCACTCCATCTTTTTCCACGGCCAGCGTACGAAGTGTTACATTTTCACGTCGCATCCGCCGTTCGTCTGCAGCTCGTCCCCCCTCGAACCTCGGGCCCTTTTTCTGACCCCACACCTTTGTCATCCTCTTTCCATCCTGTTCTTCACTCGTTCTTTTCACACTCTCCCGAATGCTCCCCTCTGGATCTTTGGCCATGACGCTCGACAGGGGTGAGTAACTGATTCACGTCTACTTTTTGAGTGCCTCGTTCTGACCTTTTGGTGAATAAACAATTAGACGTTAATATTTCGAGAGCCATACTAGGTGACGGAAGAGGATTAATCAAGTTCTATTATCCTGGTTTACTGTGTTTGAAGACTTTTTAACTGCCAGCTAACGCTTTACAGAGTAGGTTCACTATGAATGTGAAAGTGGCCACAGATGATTTGTGGAAGACAAAACGATTGAATCGTGATGTTTCACGATTTCTGAAAAAATTGGGATTTTCCCTGGAAAACACCAGATGCATGATGACCAGATGCATGATATTAGTAGCCTACATTTCAAACTCAAAACCTGCTTAACACTTATGGTTTCATTCACTTCCAAACCAAAGGTCACGTGTCTCCTATTGACTGAGTTTAAAATAATAGCGACGTAGTTTAGCCCTGAGTCATTCAGGTTACTCAGTGAGATCGGGAGGGAGTGTTTCTGAGGTTCAGAACCCAAGCCAAACATGGACATTTTTTAATTCTGGTCACCTAATATCAATATGGTGTACTGTAGGCTAACAAATCTTGGGCTGGGGTTTAAACACAACCCCGGCCCTATGTATGTCTGTGTGTGTGTGTGTGTGGGGGGGTTCATATCCCTCATATTGGTGCTTTTGTTTCCTCCCATAGTTCAGAAACAGGTGTTCCGATGACTAGATGTCACTAAAGTGATCATAAAGCGACTCGCGATTCGCCCCGGCATCCCATCCAGGGTGTTCCGTACCGCGTGCCCTGCATTTCCTGGGAGCTCAAGTTCACCGTGACCCAGTGCCGTCATAAAAGACGGACAGATGGATAGATAGACATTCGGTATCACTGCGCCCTGCACTATTGGTCGTGGAGGAGAAAAGACTTGTTTGTGCTGCGTTATTAATAAAACCGATGGATGGGCAGGCTGGAACGAATACGTAGTTGCTTGAAAAAAAGGGAACAAAAAATCCCAAAGGAGAGATAATGAGGAGTGAACATGTGACAGAGCCGGGAAACAAAAGACCCTTTGTGCTGGGGCCTTTATTACTTTACGATTTTGTCCCTTATAAGCAAGGAGAGAGCGCATGTCAAAGTCTAGAGATGGAGGGAGAAAGAGGTGAGGAGAGATGTCTGCAGAAGTATAAGAGTCGACAGGAAGGTTGGCTATTACAGGATTGGTGTGAGGAGATTAATAAAAAAATTACTATGAAGTCATACTCCCCTGGGGGGGGGGGGCACCCCCATTTGGCTGAACCTGTTGACTCACGTTCCCTCCTGTGCTGACAGCCACCATAAAAATGCTGTTATCAATGTGGCCCTTATCCCGTGTTAATTCTGCTTACCAAGGGAGTGTCTGCAGTAGGCTGTAAAGATGGCGGCTGTAGGGGTCATAGTCAAACTCAGGGCCGGCCTCCGCCTGCTGATGTTGACCAAGCCCATGTTCCAGCCTAACTTTTCCTTGTATTAGCTTCTAACTGATATTTCATTTTCATTCAGGACACGATGCAGTGGGGCAAGCTGTTCCTCTCAGCCAGCGTGGGTATTACGAATGGTTCTGTATGCCTTTCGGCCTGAGTGGTGACCCGCACGAGTCGGCTGGGCTCCCAGTGGGGGCCCCAGATCCTGGTGTTTGTCTGCTGTAACAGCAACTCCATGTGGAACCTGTCAGTGTTCCAGTGGGGCTGCTGTTACCAGCAGACAGACACTCATAACTCCTCACGTGGGACGTTCCCCTGCATCTCCTCCGTTACCATGGGATCTCACACATACCTAAGCATTTACTCTTACGCTGCTTAACAAACAATGACTTCATCATTTATATAAGAATTACCAAATGTAATCTGTGCTTAAACAGAGCTATCAAATTTCTTTTAAACTATTTTTAGCTTCTGTTTAGCTGGCGAACAACGTAATTTGGTTTCAGTTTTAGATAACACAAACAGTAAACCGTGTGGGTTATGCCTGTGAACGATAAGTGCGTGTCTTCAACGGTAAAGGTTAATTTTATTTTTGTTACATTTATGTGTAACACTATTACATAAAACTATATATATATATATAAAATTGTTTTTCCATGATGTGATATGAAGCATGTGGTTCTAATTTTGCGTGTAGGAATATGTTTCTGGTTTTGAGGCAGCTGGGGCGCAGGATGATGACCTATAAATTGACAGCCAGTGTTTGAACCTGGCTGTCAGTTCTGTAGGCCAATGTCCTGTTTGCCCTGTGAAACGCAGCCATATCTGGGCAAAAGGAGTGGGAATGGACAGCTTCCCAGGAGACTTGCCTGTTAAACAGGAACCCGCCAAACACGATTCACCTTGCCTTAGTCGTATGCTAATGATAACAGCTAATAAAAAGTGATATGTTTCTTAATCCCAGGGGCTGGCTCATGTACAATCTGCTGTGTGCTTATTTCTCCGATTCTGTTCGTTCCAAGAAATATAACACTAGTTATTCGTGGCGAGTCACACAGTACATTCCTCATGGGAATAACTGAAAAGAAGCCATTGAATTTTGATCCCTATTGGGTAACAGCCCGGCAGCGAAAAGCTGAAATATGTAATAAGAAATTCTCTTGCCAGTGTAGACGGCAAAAAAAAAGCGGTAAAGTGAAAGCTGATTGGATGAACCCCAGTGGAGCTAAAGAAGGTCACCGTGCCATCGGAATGCCGTCACCAGGTCTGGAAGGGGGACAGGGATCCCCCTTTGGATTTTTGCAGTTTCCTTTCTATCCCTCCAGAGCAATGAGCCGCTTTCTCTCTCTCTCCCAGGCCACACTTTTTCTGCTCTCCCCTCCCATTCATTTTCCCATTAACTGTTATAATGAATGTATATTCAAAAAAAAAAAAAAACACCAATCACTGAAGCTAGAGGGAGGAGTGTAAAAGTAGGTAAGCGGACATTACTGTCATAATGGTTGCAACTTCTTTCTGTAGACAAATAAATAGTCAATAATACTTGGAATGGGTGGTTTGGGGCTCAGTGGGTGGCAACGCAGCCACAGAGTGTGGGGAGCTTGCATATTCCCCTCGTGTCATGTGATTTCCATCCCAGTCCTGGTGCATTCGGTTCCGCCTTGCACTCCACATATAGCTGAAGTAATAGCCTGCTCTGTTTGGAGGAATAATGCCACCTACCGGTAGGTGTATCCATGTGGAAAGGTAAATAAAAAAGCAAGTAGTGAGATGGGAAGTGGGTCAATGAAGAAAGTGTGTTAATGACCCAGAAGGGGTAGCGACGCATAATCTGGGTGCAACCGGGCCTTGCAGATCTGGGTAAAAAGCTGCCAGCATTCATACCCAAAATAGCTCAGGTGAAGACAATGTTTAAATTATCTCTCAACAATTAACACTCTGCAAACAATACAAATATTTTGACCAAAATGGCCCTTCTTCTCACAGACTTATCCAAATGTGGGCTGTTTGTTTAGTGGAAAGACTATTATTTCAGGACATTTTTAATAATAGGCCTGTTATTCACTAACTTACGGGACTTGAGCAAGTGAAGGCAGCATGATTTTAGATACTGAGTAACACTCAGGGAGTAATGTTATTCTGTTACTTTTTAAAATCTTACTATGTCTAATTATATAGTTAGTATCAGGGATGTTATTTGGGGGAGGAGGGCTTGGGGGGCAAAGGGGTGAACAGCCCTGAGCCCTGCACTGTGGGGGGAGGGGGGAGGTTCCTGATCTCAAATTTTTGTCCACTCCAAATTTGTCCCATCAATCAGATGGCGTAATAGCCTGTCCATCCAATCAGCGAATTTTACCGACAGCACTCCCCCCCACCCTGATTGGCAAGTTTTACCACTAATACCCGCGCCTTGATTAGCATATTATCAATTTGCATATTATTAGGGGGCCCCCAGAGACGTTAGTACACCCCTGGGTAGTGTATTCAGTATGTTTCTTTTAAGAAACAATTAACGCGTTAAAATAATACAAACAGAAAAATAAACACAAAAAAGATGCATTGCTTGAAGTGCATATGAATGTGGACATTCTCCTATCTCCTGCCCAACCCCCCCCCCCCAAAAAAAAAACATTCATTAAAAATTTCAAAAGTAATATTAATCCTTTAAATTCTAGAATAATAAACCAAATTGAATCAGCTACTCTAACATATGTAGTCGAACATGCGTCCTCATAATTTCAGCACAGGCCTAAATGCTATGTCATAGTTTTTTCTTATAACTATATTTTATAATAGTGCTATATAACATCAATAATAATAATTATTATCATAGGGCTGGACCACATGTATGTGGTGTACTCTTTCTTCTATGAGCAAGTAATACATTTTGTCTAATAGTTTAAAACGGCAACATTTTAACAATTTCTATAAACTATATACTGTTGTTCCTCATATATAATGTAGCCGTAAATATAAATTAAGCTACACTGATGCATTAACGCCATGATATAATATTAAAGATGATAAATTTACAGATAATCATGTGATAGTTAAAATATTCTATGTAAAAGCAGGGGGGGGGGGGGTTGTTTGCCCCCAAAACCTGAAACCCCCCCCCCGCCCAGAAATCGGGCGTCTTCGCGTCAAAGATGCAACGCCGTAT
>JAABNY020000064.1:860281-874935 GCA_015164015.2 Brevimyrus niger | reverse complement strand
GATGAATAAACCAAATAATAAAATATAAAAAATGAAAATTTTAAAGAAAATCATTTGATAGTAAAAATTTTCTATGAAAAAGCGGGGGGGGGGGGGTTGGTTGCCCCTAAAACATGAACCCCCCCCCCGCAAATAAATGTGCATTCGTTGGCTTGAATCATGAACAAGTTGTTTATATTATATGTAAATTTGCCCCCCTCCACTACAGACTCAGCCCCCCTACCCATTCATCTGTAACTGCGCCCCGGTGTTAAAGCTCATTAATAATGTTATGATCGGTTCCTTCGAGGAGGGAGAGGTGGGGTCTTTTATTTTGAACTCCTTTTTCTTCCGGCCAGCAGTTTAAGCTCGATCTCAGCCTGCTGGCTATTGATATCAGCTGCTTTGACGGCGAGGACGCTGATGGTCCGCTTCCCAGGGAGAGTTATCGTATATATTAATATGAAATAAAAACAAACGAAACAAAAACCACCCGGAATTACGGCATACTAAGCCATCAAATACTTTAAAAAGTAATTTTCATTGGAGTCGTACTTTTATAAGTGATTGGTGTTGGTGAAATTTAAACCTCAGAGGAACAGAACAGAACCGCACGGGTTCCAGATTATTAGTTAATATTTTTTCCGATTCTCGTGATAGACTTCTCTTCTGCATCTTTAAAGACGGGAAAAGACTCAGGCAACATGTTCAGAGACGGGAGGAAAAAAAATCCCGAACTTTTTCAGACGGTCTCAGAAGGACTGCGAAAGCTGTACCGGACCAAACTGTTCCCTTTGGAGGACGCCTACCGCTTCCACGACTTTCACTCGCCGGCTCTCGAAGACGCCGACTTTGACAACAAGCCCATGGTGCTGCTGGTGGGTCAGTACTCCACCGGCAAGACCACTTTCATCCGGCACCTAATGGAGCAGGACTTCCCCGGTATGAGGATCGGTCCGGAGCCGACCACGGACTCCTTCATAGCGGTCATGTACGGCGAGCAGGAGGGGCTGGTACCGGGGAACGCTCTGGTCGTCGATCCAAAAAAGCCGTTCCGAAAACTCAACGCCTTTGGCAACGCTTTCCTCAACAGGTGACCTTCGTGATCTCATTCAGGAATAACCAATTACCTGCTTACAGTTTTTAATATTAAAGCGATCATCACTGACTTTAACTTACTTGTCACAATGCACCATCAGCAATGTAATTTAAACTACTGCTTAATATGATAATTAAGTAGTACATTTGTGCCGATCCTTGGCTGATCCTTTTTTATATGTATAATTTTAGCCCGGACTTTTACGCAGATATAGTGAGGTTTTGGCATGCATCAGGGTTGCCAGCGTCTGATTGCAAAGGGGGCTGGCCCATTCATTTTCTGTGTGATATCTCCGTTGCTGAGTCCAGTGCCTATCTGGCTATTACGCAGCAAAATATAACCGTCGAAAGTTGGCTGCTTTAAATTCTAACAGCAATGATTAACTGTTTTGGGGGGTATTTGGAGGACATTGTCCAGACGTTGGCCTCTTAGGAGTCGACATTTGAAACGAAATTGGAATGTATAAAATTCGATTTTTTTTTTTGTTTGGATTTTCCGATCTATTTTTAACAAAATTTAAGTTGTTTATGGGGAAATTTCTAAATTCCCTATTAACGTTGGAAGGAAACGTTCTTGGAATACAAGCAATTTCGCATGCATGAGCGACCCAAATATCGCCAACAAAGTTCAAATTATAGGCCTACCCTTCTTTTGACCTTAGTTCTCTACAAGCGATTAATCATTAGCCAGTATACTTTATTTCTTATAACGTAAAACAAATTGATTTCTCAGGTTTCTCTAATGCTTAACAACTAATCTCTAATGCTGAATAATCGAGTCATCTAACTGAAATTAATCTATAACGATTAACATCCCGCATAAATGTAGCATTTTGATGTACCGACTGCTTAAAATTATGCTATAAAGTCAGTCTTTTTTAATAGTTAATATTACGCCGATGTATTACTTTATGACGTAGTATGTGTTACTTTCAAAAACTACTAATGGAATTGATATGACCGAAGGACCTGTGTAAACATGTATGCTGTGGAGTTAACAACCATTAACTGACACTGGCGTTTGTTCAATGGCAGTGGTCGGTTTTATGCTGAACTTTTTAATGTGTTCATAGTCCATGGCGTGTAACTCACTGACCAGACTGTGCATGTGTCTAATCATGGGCAGTGGATGCTTTTCCTCATGCTCATTAAGCTGTACTATGTGACAGCTGCTAATGTAAATATCCAGAAGCTGAATTAAATATAACTGCCCCTTAAAATCCCAGGAGGTTCCCTGCTGCTGTACCATTGAGCCTAAAAGCTGGATGGAATGGCTCGCACCCCTAGCCGAATAATAAGTAACATCTATAATATCCATCTATCTTGCAGCTGCTTATCCTGCTCAGGGCTGGACAGGGGCCTGGAGATTATTGTTGACGATGACCGGGGTTCACTGGAGGGGGGAGGGGGGCAGTTAGGGGAATACTGGCCCTCACAAGACTGGGAAAATTCCCAAACTTCCTGATGGCCAGTTCACACCAGGTCAACACAAGGCAGGGTTATGCCCTGGACAGGATGCCAGTCTGTCACAGGACACACATATGCAATGCCTCTGGACTGCATCGGGCACCTGTCCTGGCATGGGAAGAAGGCGATAACTACAGACAGACAGACCAGTGGCAGGCATCCATTACAATTCAGGGGCGGGGAATCGGAGAGCAACAAAAGCTATGAATGAGGTCAGTAATCGAGCTGGTTTTCCATGACATCCATCAAATCTAGGAAAATGAACTATGGGAAAGCATGCTTGCATTTTTATGCACGGCATTGAGCATGGTGTCAAAGCCTTTTCTGCTGAGGGCGGATGTATGGTGTTTACATAACATTATGACAGCTGAAAGGGCAGTAGCATCTTATCCATCCGGTGACTTTCCAGAGGGGTTTGGTGCTGAGGCATTTAGGGCATTGATTCAAGGTTCGAATTGATTTGAAACTCCGGAATGAACTTTTTTCTATTCGGGGGTTCCTGGGTCTCAGTCCTTAATCCCCTGTCATATTTATATTATCTGCCGTTCGTCAGTGCTATCGCTAAAATGTTTCATTTTTTTCTTCCTCATGAATTCCCCAGTATTTTATTTGATGCCGCCTTTTTCCTTATTTACTGAGATGCTGTTCCGAGTTCAGCCCAGGTTGACTGTCCAAACCCAAAAATATGTAAGCAAGCGCTCATTGTTGGGACAGTTGGCAATCTGTGCCAATGGAATTCAGGAAAACCTTAGAATCCAGATGTCTGACTTTTGATAAGCATCTCAAGTGTTGCTCACGAGGTTTCTGTAGGTTTCTATTGTTCCGAGTTCTTCCTGCTCTCTCTGCCATCTCTGTGTGATTGATAATCCCAGGTCAAACGTTCGAGGCGTGTATCCTTACAGAAAAATGGAATTTAGTCAGTATGCGTTTTATTTATGACGAAAGACTTTACAGAGCTAGGGCTTTCGCTCTTTGGAGGCCGGCAAAGGTTGTTATCAGGGAAGGAGTTTTTTTTTTCTTGGAAGATTTCAGATGGATCACTTCTATGGTATGTTTCAAAAGTTTGGAGACGCCGAGCCACCTACAAGGGAGAGTAATAGAGTTACAACACTTGAGCTGGCCACCTGACCCAAACACAGGAGAGAGAGAGTTTTTTTGAGGAGTTTGACTAGAAAGTGAAAGAAAAGTGGCCAATGAGAGCTCAGCATATATGCGGGAGCTCCATCGGGACGGCTGGAAAAGCATCCCAGGAGGCCACCTCATGGAACTGGCGTGGAGGAGACAGTGGGGTCAGCCAGGCCCTGGAGCAATTGGGGTTAAGGACCTCGCTCAAGGGCTCAATGGTGGCATCACTCTGCCAACCCAGGGATTTGAACAAACAACTTTCTGAAACCCAACCCACAGAGTTGCCCCCCCCCCCCAAAAAAAAAAAAAAATTTGGTCAGTGTATAATTCCATATATGCTATTTTATAGTTTTTAATTTAAAAAAAAAATAATTATTCTAAGATGCAGTGAATAGTGCAAATAAACCTTGGGGCTGAAGCTCTGAGTAAATCAGAACAAGCTCTGGATGATTTGTTTAGCTCAGACGTTCTTGCACCGATGATCTAGTCCAGGGCTAAATTTCCCAAAACCTCCATAATGCTACGAACATCCTGACGTCAGGGAGAGAGAATTCAATATGATGACCTTCAGAGAGATTGGGTATCTGGGCTCAGCCCTTGAGGTCTTAAGATCTTAGCAATGCCCGCGTGTAGATAGGACTGGTTCAGCCTTTGCAGATGGATGTCTGGGTTTCCACTATGGAGACACCCACACGTCTATATTTCTGACATTCCTAACGATTATATATGTAAAAGATATAGAACACATGGGATGATAGCATTAGGCTGCTGTCAGGCCACTGATTAACAGAAGGAAGCAAGCACCTGGGAGAAAGCCTGTGAAAGACCAGGAAGAGTAACAAAAACTGCCTTTTTCTTTTGATCCTTGAAATGACTGTCCAAGATGGCTGCCTAACCCCAAGAATAAAGGCAAAAGTTTGTAGGACAAGGTAAATGCATTTTGTGGTTGACTGCATCTGCTACATACTTATGGTACAGCTGTCTTGTTATGGAGTTTTTTGTTAAGATAAATCACATTGTGTTTGACAACCTGAAACTGAATAATTCAGATTTCAGGGATTAGTAATCCTACTACAATGTTGAAGAATACTTGGTCACGTGACCTTGGCAACCAATAAGATGCAAGCAGATAGGGTGGAGATGTCGAACAAGCTTGGAGTGGTGTGGTTGAAGGTAGAGGGGCAGCTTTTAGAAAAGGGCTGATTAACACTGCAGTCACTCAGATTTTAGGAAATATTTATACCAACATACATTTAACAATAGGCTTTTAACACTGGGTGTCAGCTGAGGATAAGTTAAAAACAAAGGGACTCTGGTGTTCTATGTTCAGAGTTGAGTATCTTAAGAGTTACACCATTCTTCAACAATAGGGAAGAAATGGCAACAATTAGAAAGGGAAAAAAATGCATGTTCCACTGGCAATAATTCTTCTATACACCCAAGCATTCCTTAACATTAACCGGGGCCAACAGAAACGTCAACCTGGGCTTCTGACCAAATGGTTTATGTCTTCACATGCGCTCGACCGGACAGTAGGAGCGTATCTCTGACGGGCCGGAATGCACCGGAGCCCCTGGCGTGCCGGCCTGCGCCGTCTCCGCGTTCCGGCGCGCCGATGGGGAGTCACGGGATATTCCACGGCAGCTGGCGCGGGATGAAGGGGAAGGAGGCGGGGGGGGGGGACAACTCTGGGAAGGCCGTCTTGGGGTGACGACGACCCCTAGGCATGCTGGGGAGCTTTCGGGAGAGATGGAGCGGGGTGGAGAGGGAGAAGTTAGTGAGAATGTGCTTATGCCGGCCAGGAGAGTGGGATCAGGGAAGGGGCGAAATTAAGCGAATAGGTTGAAGGTGAAGGCAAACAGTGTTAAAATAAAGAGGAACTCAAGGGTGTCTAAGGTACAACTTGTTTTAGTTTTTTATTTAGAGGCAGCAGTGTCAGACAGTACCTGCATCAATTTGGAGTTAAGGACATTTAAACCACTGTGTCAACTCTGGGATTTGATCCAGCAACCTACCTACCGCAAATCCGGTTTCCTAATCCCCCAAGCCACATATCGCCCCTCGGTGTGAGCTCTGAGCTGTCGCTTTTCCACCAGTCACGTTTAAATCTTTCGCTTCTGTGCACAAGATTTCCCGCCCCCCCCCCCCAGCTAAATGACACCACCGGAAGGCATTTTTAGATTTCGTGGAATCATAACTTTGGCGGGTGTCAGCAACACGAGTAGCAGTGGTATCAGTGAGTTTTGTGAACAGATCAGCTTAAGTACCAAAGCTGCCCCCACCCATCATCAATACCTTAAGGTTTTGAAGGCTTCTGAGGAAGGACTTTCCATACTTCCCAAATGTAGTTCCTTTTCACAAAGTAAACCTTTGCACTTGGCACGGGTATAGAAAGAATCCTGTTTGTGCTGGTTTATAAAACGTTTGTAATTGCCAGTTTGCGTAGGATCCAACCGCGGGCTGTGCTATAGAATGCCACTGGAAGACTGTTACTTAGTATCTGGATAGAGCCAAGTTGTCCATAACAGAAGAAAGTTTGTTCGGTTTCCAGTCATAACGTGGGATGTGACCCCCCCCCCCCCCCACCCCATCTGCCCCCAGGTTTGTTTGTGCCCAGATGCCCAATCCAGTGCTGGAGAGCATCAGCATCATCGACACCCCAGGCATCCTGTCTGGCGAGAAGCAAAGGATCAGCAGAGGTGCGTATGCTGCCGAGGTCGCGTCCAGAGCGGCAGTGCAAATGACGTCGCCGTGGAGATTGATGCATAGCGACGCATTTAAACAGAGCATTTTAAAGGGAGAGAGGTAAGGGACATGTGCCATTACGGCACGTTGCTGCGCCCAGCGCATAACAAACCACCTCAGGGATGGGAGCCCGAGTGCAGCCGTTCGATGGGCCACTTCGCTCCAATGGGATGGAACGGTGTGAAGTGTTTTTCCCAGTGGCTGGAGTGCCAATCCTGCCACCAAACCCCCAAATTCTCCCAGAAAGGTCGAGGACTGGCTTGCGGTGCTGGATGTAGGTTAACGTCCCACCCAGGATGAAACAGTTGCGGGTTAAGGGCCTTGCTGAAGGACCCAATGGAGGAGGAGGACTCTTGGCATTCATGGGGTTCAAACTAACAACCTTCCAATTGCCAGCACAGATCCCTAGCCTCACAGCCACCCCTCGGTCCACAGCAATCAAAACACCACTGATAAGTCATCAATAAAAGAATTTTCATTTCTATAAAGTAACGGTAAATTCAAAATGTTGAAGTACATTACTTCTAGTTGGCAGAGATGAATACAATCAGTTCCTATTTTCCGTATAATCAGGCTTATTTTTTCCACTTCCTGGAAGTAGGTTAGAATATAGGGAAACATTTCTGTGGAAGCAGTACAGTGCGTAACACAGGAAAGGCTGAGACTCTCCTGCTCTCTCTCATTGTGCCTTCCCGTCTCCCGAATCTTACCCCCGTCACTCTCACTGTCTCCCTCCTTGCCGGCCCGACAGCTGCTCGGCCCTTTTGCAGGTTTTTTTTTTTTTTTAATAAACTTTGAAACTGGGACTGACGACTTTAGAGAGCATTCACTCAAAAAAAAAAAAAGTTTTCAAAAGCCGCGAGCTAACTGTGCGCCTTAAATAAGCCGACCGTCGATTCCTCGTGGATATTTGATTATGCAGATTTGTGTCCGGTGCAAGTCGGGTTTGGGATTCCCGAATCCCACTGGACCCCATATGCTCTAACTGGTACAGCAGCACAGTGTATTTTTAGCTGTTCTGTTTACGTTGGAATCTGTGTGCCACAGAGTGACAACGGGATTCCGGTCTAAAGGGACAGTGTTCCGCTCACGGAATGCTATGCCGCTGTAGTGTGCTTGATTAAACGTTGCCGTGGCGATTAGTCTGTGGAGCCTCCTTGTTTTTAAGGATCACTGCCAAAGACGTTAAGTGGGGAGACGACCGGATTGTAAGCACGGTTGATGCATTTAGAATATGCTACCAGATGGGGGAGCGTTCTTTGGGGGGGGGGGGGGGGTTCATGGATGGAATTTTGGATGGAGGTGCTGCCTGCAAAGAGGACTGAACTAGCTGGACATAGCTAACAGTTCCCGGTCTGCAGGGAGACGGTTAACAGCTCTCGCAATTACATTAATGTGACACTTGTACTTTATAGTCTGTCAGTATGAACGTAAACTTTACTGTCCACTGAATGGGAGAGCAGGGTGCGGCAGGAGAGGCCGAGGGAGAGAAGAGGATGACTGTGACGTGACCGTCGGACAAGCCCAGATCCCACTCCCAGTACGATCAACGCTAAACAGGCCAGGACTGCCATCTAACCGGATCGACCATAAAAGCTACTCATGACCATTGCAAGACAGATTACATAACTGCGATATCAAATTCCCGATGGTCTGTGCGTAATATATACACCTGTATGTATATGTCCACAAGGCCATGTTGAGTAGACTTGAAATGGTCAAGAAGCCTCTAAGAAAAATGCTGAGAGATTGACAGGGTGGGGAGGAGGGGGTTAAAAGTCAACTAGCTACTCGCCCTTGCCAGAAGCCATGTGACCAGCGCTGGGAGCCGGGTGGCAGTTGATGTTCCTCTTCACAGGAAGTGATGATTCAGCTGCCAGCCAGGTCCCCGCCCACTTCCTGTCGCTCCTCGGCCAGTAACCCCACCTGTACCCACACAGGAAGCCTTCGCTGGAGTCTGGGGCAGGGCCGTGATTGCACTTCTCCATTGTCCCCCATCTGGGGGCGGGGGCTGTATCCTAAACAAACATGCCGTGCCTGCCGCTTTTCCACCCGCATACCCGGCCAGCTCTTCTGGAGAGGTCAAGGCATGGGATAATATCTCATGGACACATGATAGGTTCCAACTTCAAAATCTCCCTTCAATATCAAAATTAAAAGTCGACTGCCTACATTCTGCATGACAACAGCTGATTTACACCCTGCCCTGGGGGGGGTGAAGCCTGGGTCCGGTGTCACATTGCTGTGTATTACATCTGAAACCTGGCACGGTCACAGCCTCTGTAATTGTAGTTAATAATCTGCCTATGTCTGCTGACTCTCACCTGTAAAATACTTTCCCAGGTGGAAGTGTATTTTTTTTTTTCTCGTACCATTCCTTATCCTGTCGCCATGCCTTTTACGAGATGAAAATCATGACTTTCTAACTTCCGTAAAGTGCAGAATATTTTAGAATAAATAAAAATTATTTTTGAATTTTAATGATTTATTCTACACGCAACAAATCTAGATCTATTTAAAAAAAAAAAATTTGCCTTCAGGTATGAAATGGGCGTTAGGTGCGTTGAATGTTTGCGTGACGTACATTCGTCTTGAAGGGTCATTTACGTCTCACTTAATGTAGCTGTAACCGGCCACCTCTGTTGCCGTGGAAAACCCGTTCGCCCCAGGACTCGGTGACCCTCCTACCCCAAGAATGCACTGCTGCTCCAGTCACTCAAACTCGTCTCCCTCGGGCACAGTCCATTATTTACTATATACTGTACATGCCATCCTATCCAAGCGCCAGGCTGATTCCTTCTTGGGGTGTCCTGTTGCGTTGCCCGGCACTCAGAGTGCGGCAATTGTAGTTTCTGTAGACAATTCGAAAAGACAGCAGACAGGAAGTCCGAGTGCTGCCCTGACCCCACCCGTGTTCAATTCTGAGAACCATTTCTGATGGTGTGTCCAGTAAGTCACGTGACGCAAGCTACGAAGAGTAGTTCTTACATTGGTGCATAATGCTCTGGCGTGACCGTGCTTTTCGGGGGGGGCGTCCTCCTTCTGTATTTTTATCACCACTATGCACACACAGGAACTCCAGAGAATGGAACACTCCACAAAGCTCTGCTCTTAAATACTTCAGCGGTGCCAAGACTGACCTCACCGTGCCCGGTAACCACTGATCGTAAGACTTGCATTCCTTTGCCAGACACGGCCATCGCCCCCGAGAGTGTTTTTTTGGTTCAGGTCTTATGTCTGGGCAGCTTGTTAAGAGGATGCTGGACATTTACATACCTGTTTTTCCTTCCTGGAACTGACGTACTCTAACTTCAGTATGTTAAGTGCTTTCAAATTCCGCGACAAACTTCAGGGTCAGACAGGGAAGGACATTCAGTCGAAAGTACTACTGAAACTACTGAATACAAGCCGGATATTGATCGGATTGTAGAGTTCATGTGGTGAACCTGTGGTGCTGCAGACAAGACCTCGGGCAGGCTGGACCTCGAGCGGTTGGACGCGTCTATTTTCGTTGCCCGGATGGCTGGTGTCGGTTTACAGAGATGTGTTTTATACCCAACCCAGCTTTCGGGGTCTTATGTGACCGACATCTTCTGCGTTACAGCTGTAGCGTGTCTCACTCAAGCACACCACGTGTATGCATACAAGTTAGGCATCCCAGAATGCCAGAGGGGGGATTTCCATTAGGATATCCCCAAGAAGGAAGGAAAAAGGGGGGTGGGGAGGGGGGTGGCAGTGGAAAAACTGAAGAGTGCTAACACTATACCCCGCCACACCTTCTGTTAAGCACAAAACCAGGCGTTTAAATATCTGCGACTTCGATTTAGCCCCAGCTGGCTATTGTGTTGAGTTCTTGGCAGTTTCCAAATTCTCCTGTCCATTTTAATCTCCTTGTAATTGCTGTTGGCTCTGATCAGCTCCAATTTCTCCGCCTGACCATACTGCATCCAACGTCCATGAAGTCAGCCATAGGCCAAACAAAGGTGGTTTATTAGTGAAGTCGCTACGAGACACCCCGAAGGAAACCAACTATGGATGGGTAATCGTAAGCTGATATCATTCGCAAGGTCAGGAGAGGACATCCTATTGGCTGTCGGGCCTCTGATATTAATGACTTTATGTTATCATTGGGCGGGCTGCCATCTATCAGCATAAAGGCAATGCTGATGCACTACGACACAAGGTCAGCCTACGGACGGTGACGTAGGCGTGATCGGAATCGCTGGCCGACGCAGTTGCACCGGACTAGATTCTCCAGGATTCATTGGCCTGCCATTACTTCAAACAATAAGTCATCTGTACACCATTGGATGTGGGCCATTCTCGTTAATCACACAGCCCTTCCCCTGTCCCTCAACTCCACCTATTCCCGGTGTTCGGAAAATGCACCAAGAGCAGTGTAGCGATGTTATCCCTGCTAACGATTTTTTCGCTCTCGGAACGTTTATTGAGTGTTGCAATTAAGGTACGGAGAATTTCTAAGTGTCCAGTTTTCCTTATGTTCCCTGGATGGTATCCTACTACTACAACTAAGACTAATTGCAGAAACTTCAATTAAGACTAAGTTTATTATGCATTATGACTGCCTTATGAAGCTCTCATCTATGATGCACTATAGATACCTTTATAATGCAGTACCGAGTCCTTAATTCTTATACAGACCATTATAATGCCTTATAAAGGTATCTATAGCGCGTTATAGGTAAGAGCTTCATAAAGCATTCCTAATGCACAATACACAAGGCTATACTATGTTATGCCTTTCGATAAATAGTTGTAGCCTTGTTTATAATGCTTTACGAATGCATTATTTATCAATGTATTTATAAATTACTAAAATCATAGCCCTAAGTATATTTTTCAACATTACTTGCATGTTCAGGTATTACAGATATGGTGACGTTAACAGAACCTTTGTTATAATGCCAAACGTGGAAATATTATAGTAAGAAAGTTCTCTGCAAGTTCTGGGAATATTCCCTGTTAGCTGGGATGATCCCATCTCTAGTGTGGATGGCTACTTGGAAAGGACAGGAAGTAACATGTGAGTTGTGCATTTCATGTGGAAGTTTATCATTAGAATTCCCGGTGTCTGGATGTATCGTTTTGCTCTGAAATAGTTGTCGATAACAAGTGTTTCTGGAATACAAATTTTAGGAAGTGGGCGCTAAATTAAACATAGATTTCCTCAAACAGGAAGCTCCACCTACATGTTTCTCCATGACCTCCTTTGCATGCCTGTAGCTGTACAGTTAGTTGCGTCTCCCGTAATGTTGTGTCCATGATGTTACTGGCCCTGACACATTGAGCCTCCGTCCTCCAGCTGTCCCAGAAGCCTGGTTTTGGTGTTTTATCTGTGTCACACATAATCCATTCTTAGAATTAAAACAATGGTCATGTTATCATTTTGAAGAGTGTCAAGAGTGCTTGCGTTGTCTCAGTAGGGCATTGTGTACCTTACTTCTCCAGGCTACGACTTTGCTGCTGTGTTGGAGTGGTTTGCAGAGCGGGTTGACCGCATCATCCTCCTCTTTGATGCACACAAGCTGGACATCTCTGATGAGTTCTCGGAGGTGATCCGGGCCCTGAAGAACCATGAGGACAAGATGCGCGTCGTGCTCAATAAAGCTGACCAGATCGGGACCCAGCAACTGATGCGGGTCTATGGCGCCCTCATGTGGTCGCTGGGCAAAATCGTCAACACTCCGGAGGTCATCCGCGTCTACATCGGCTCCTTCTGGTCCCAGCCGCTTCTGGTGCCCGACAACCGCAAACTGTTCGAGGCGGAAGAACAGGACCTGTTTCGCGACATCCAAAGCCTTCCACGGAATGCTGCCCTCCGCAAGCTCAATGACCTCATCAAGCGTGCTCGCCTTGCCAAGGTGGGATTCCAGAAGGGGCAGTGTGGATGATGGGTGTATGGTTTTGCATTGAGGAGCAGGTTTCCTAGACTGTAGCACTGGATGTATTGATCCCGAGAGTGCTTCAGCACCCCCTCTGGTTGTTGGTGTTAATGCAGTGGCAGAATGCCAGCCTATGTTTTCATGCTTATCTCGTTGTCAGCTGTCGATAGCTACCGATGATACCAAAGTACGTCAGTAAGATCTATTCGTTGTTCCAGCATTCAGCCCCTGGAGCTCTGAACATTTCTCCATGCATGTATTTCTAGATGAGCTCCATGACCCCACTTCTTTCATTTAGCTGATCTAGTGAAGAACATCGATAAAAGCTGAATCGGCATTATTTGATCAAGCAAGTATAGTTTCTGGTAAGCGTCACTCATGCCAGACTGCAATTTCAATGAAACCATATCTGTCCAGGTTCACGCATATATCATCAGCTCCTTAAAGAGGGAGATGCCCAACATGTTTGGCAAAGAAAACAAGAAGAAGGAGCTGATCGCCAATCTGGGGGAGATTTACCTGAAGGTCGAGAAAGAGTATCAGATATCACCTGGCGACTTCCCAAACATCATAAAGATGCAGGTATAAAGTTCAACTCAAATGAGATTTCTTTTTTTTCCTCTCACCATGGGTGGAGTTATAGAGTAATGGATAGTTTAACCTTCTTCCTATTGGTTGCTTTGTTACTGGGATAAACTAACCAGTGATTGGTAGTGTTTGGTCGTCTCATCTACTCTGAGATTTGAAGCTCATTAATCTCATCATCCCTCTGGCTTAAAACTCACGGGTGTATGATAAAAAAACACATTGTTTAGGCCCTACAATGAAGAAACCCTCATAATGGGTCAAATACACAGATGATTTGACAAATGTCTCTGGAGCTACTTGACTATGATGACTAGAACAAGGGACTAACTACAGGTTAGGACTGGGAAATTGATCGAATTTTAGTTGTTGGAAGCCAAATTACGATTATCAAAACAAAATAATCAAGATGAAATGTGCCGCAATAATTATATTAATTAAATATAATAATTTTATTTCTCAGCGTGGCTCACATTTTGTTTTGCGTTTAAGCTTTCCAGACCCTTTTTGTTTCTCAGTTGAATTATATAAAGATATTTTTCAAACTCTAGATGATGATATTTCCAACGTCAACGATTAATTGTACTAAATAATCACGATTGTGATTTTTGCCATAACCCAGCAGCCCTACTGTGTATCCATCATGCTGTTATTGGACACCTCCCAACAGTGTGTTTGCGTTTTTCTTTGACCCCAGGAGATCCTAAGCATCCACGACTTCAGCAAATTCCAGTCTATGAAGCCCAAGCTGATGGATGCTGTGGAGGACATGCTGGCCAATGACATCGCTAAGCTCATGACCCTGGTCCGCCAGGAGGAATCCGCCATGCCAAGCCAATTGGTCGAAGGGGGCGCCTTCGACGGCACCAGCAATGGTCCCTTTGGGCATGGCTACGGAGAGGGCGCCAGCGAGGGCATTGACGAGCTGGAGTGGGTAGTGGCGCGTGACAAGCCCACGTATGATGAGATCTTCTACACACTCTCGCCCATCAACGGCAAGGTGTCAGGCGCAATGGCCAAGAAGGAGATGGTCAAGTCCAAGCTGCCCAACACGGTGCTGGGAAAGATCTGGAAGCTGGCTGATGTGGACGAGGATGGCTTCCTGGACAACGAGGAGTTCGCCCTGGCTAACCACCTGATCAAGGTGAAGCTGGAAGGCCATGAGCTACCTGTC
This sequence comes from Brevimyrus niger, assembly GCA_015164015.2. NCBI lineage: Eukaryota > Metazoa > Chordata > Actinopteri > Osteoglossiformes > Mormyridae > Brevimyrus > Brevimyrus niger. The sequence goes on along the minus strand of JAABNY020000064.1, from coordinate 860,859 downwards.
GACCTGCCCTATCACCTCGTACCCCCATCCAAACGACATCAGGAGTGAGAGATTCAATGAGGATGGATGAGTGGAGGAATTTTAGGAATAAGCACTCTGCATGAATGCTAAAGTCTGTCTATATAAAGGGAAAATAAGCTAATTTACTCCTCACTGTCATTTTCGAACACGATTAATTTTACTCTTGAAGTAGATAGACCAATGTTGTCTTCCCATTTTAGTCATTCTAATAATTGTTCAAAATTATAACGTAAAACATTGTAGTTTAATAATTTAACAATGAAATATAGCATTTATAGACTTTTTATAGCCTGTATTTCTCCACTGTGTCCCATTAGGCTGGATTTGAGTTTTCTGGTGCCACACAAAGAATTGTTTTGTAGGGTCGCCTTTGACTTTTACTTCACGCTCCTGTTTCCTGTTTCTAGGCTCTAGCTTTTCCAGTACATTGGTTTGGGTTTGTATGCTAGGGATATGTCTCTATCAGTGTTGTGGGGGTACCGTGTGTGTTCGGGGGGGCAGTGGGCAGATTTAGTCCTTACCAGTGTGGAAACCAAACCTACAGCCTCCTATATATA
>JAABNY020000064.1:843522-860261 GCA_015164015.2 Brevimyrus niger | reverse complement strand
ATTAAGTAGCTTTGTAACTCAAAAGGCTTTGCAGCAAGGGTCCAGTAAACCTTGGGATCATCACGCGCATGTAATAGAAACTTCACCCTGGGGGGCCAAAGCTCAGAAGAAAAGGGAGAAATGCCAGTGTAGCCAGTACATATTTATGTATGGAAATGTATAAACATGTGGAAAATATGTAGTAGCTATCTCAAAGTGATTTTTAATTAAACCAGGAGTAGCTGTCTCTTTAAATCTCTTAACTATAAATTAAGGCTTGGCACTATTTAAAAGTTACCTTCACTTTTCATCACTTCAAAATAATGAAATGATTCCTTGACAAGATTATAAATGTGCAATTGTATGCATGCATTGCGTCATTTGTGTAACCGTATATTACTGATCCTGGAGCAGGTACTGTAAGAAGAAATGGAGCAGGGTGGGACCAGGGCCATGGGGGCAGGAACCTTGTTTTTTAATCACGGGAGAATTTTTGTAGCCGTGTGCTTTGCAGACGGTGTGTTCACGCAAGGCAGCTGTGGCCTAACCCTAACCTTGCGCTGTGCTCTATACCACGAAATACAGGGAAAAGTGCAACAGTGAAACAGGGTTTGAACGTTGATGTAGTTTAATGTTGAAAGTCAAATCATTTTAAACACACACACACACACATAGGATGTCTGCCTTTGTTACATCAGCCCTGTTTCTATGTTTCTGTGGGACAATGACTTTCATAAACTCTGACTGACCATTCCTGAGTCTGCCGAACCTCTGTAATGTGATATCAATCAGATTTAATTACATCTTAGTTAATATGAATCTAACCTGTGGCTTAAGCTCTATATAAAACACCAAAATGACATCCCGTGTTTTCTCTAAAAATCCAAGAGTAGCTCTGTGTGTGTTTGTGTGTGTGCGTGTTGGCATGGTGGCATGAGAGAGTGAGAAATGTTTAACTACTGTTCACCTATACTTTGACTCCAATGTACTATAGAAGAGTGCCTTACATTTCAGCAACTTTACATTCATCAAAAATGTCCATAATGTTCATGGTCTATTTTTTAAATAAATGTCACTACAATGTCATTATGGGTAATGGTTTTGTCTTCTACAAAATTGTAAGAATTACAGAATTTAAGTTTGCGAATTTGAACGGACAGGCTACAGAGTGTCTCCTAAACAGCATCAGCTCAGTCGTGTGTTTTAAAACGGATAGAAAATGGCACTTAGAGAAGACGTTTCTCTACCATTTTAAAATGCATTTAGTACCGTGGACAGCATCACACAAGCTAAAATTAGCACACTTGGGCACTGATTTTAATTTAATCTTAACTCCAAAGAATGATGCTTTTACCCATTTTCAACTGAGCAAGATTTGGGTCACGGTGTCCTTGAGCAGGAAAAGTGGTTTTGAGCCTGGGTTAAGCTCCAGCCCCCGCCCCCCGCAACACTATACTGGTGTTGTTGGAAGGCGTGTGGATGGATGACATTTGGGTAGGTGAGAAAGATTGAACAACAGCGCCCCCTATTTACCCAAATCAAACTTTGTGCGGATTGTGTCTTCGTGCAGTGACGGACAGCTGCAAGGAAACCACCACAGAAACAAATAAATCCGGTAAAAACTAAAGGCAAGAGTTTAACTTGACACTCCTGTCAATTTCACTTCAACAACCTTCCGCCAAGGTTCTTCCAAATCGGACGTTTAAACCGCTGTGTATGCATTTCCGAAAAGAAACTTGCGTAGTAGTTCTACATGATTAATTTAATATTTCACCGATTTCTTTGTCAACGTACCTTTGCTGGTCCACTCATTCACCCACCGGACACGTGGTTTGGCGGCAATTCGCATAGTGACGCCATCCGAGGCGGCGCGCCCTGGAGCCTAGGCGCACGATGGAGGGCTGCGGCGCAGACAAGCCTCGTCGACGCTCGGAGGGTAGGCGAGGGTCCGGGCTCCTTCTGAAGGCTCCGGCGAACAAATGCGAGGAAGACGTCCTCCGCGAGTCACTAACAAGGCTCGCCGGCGTCACCAGAGCCATCACGGCTAATATCCGCAACATAAACGAAAGCTTGGACAGGTACTGAAATTCGCGGGTAAAATTCAAAGTGCACCCAACGCTTTGTTACGGACTGCATACACGCGCGTTTAACCAATCGAGACGAGAAGTCTCATGCATATACCTAAACTTTGAATTTTTCCTTGACTTGTGTAGTGTGTCATTTAAGCAGTCGATGATCGGCTGTGCACGCCAAGTCTTGCTGCCGTCCTGCAAATATGTGAATGAATGACTAAATGACATACAATAAATGTAATATTCTGAATTGATGAAGTAGGTTTGATTCTTCATGTTTGTTTTGTGACGCTGTTTTCTAATAGCACATGGAGTGTATTAACGATTCTCTGACTTTGATCCTTTTGCAGGATACTAAAGGATAGTCCTGAGATCGAGGAGATGGAGAATATGTTGGTATGTGGATGCAGTTTAGGATACCGAAGAAATTGCGCTGCAGTGAAAGCTGTCCGTGTTTCTAACGTTTCTAATTCAGAAATCTTGAAACTGGTACTTAGAGGCGGCAAGTAATCAGTGGGCTTCGGGGAAGCTTCACTTGCAAGTCTTTTACTTAAGACTTACCGGTCTTTCATGGCATATTCAAACCCTTCAGAATGATGTCTTTCTGACCATGATTAACATTGCATTTCCTCCAAAGCGACATTAGTTTTTTTTATTATGATTATTTGTCTTATCCACAATAGGTGAATATATTACTTGAGCGAAATATAAGCACTGGATTACACTGTTATGCAAATATGTTTTATTCACAGATGGAGCTGCTATCTTGCAAGAAAGTGAGCTGAAATAAAATGCGAAAAAATACCAGTGACTGTCAAGGATTAGTTACTGCTTTGATTTTTTTTATGGTAATAAACTGCAAAGTTTTTGGTTGTTATGTTTCAGGTTTCTGGTCTTTTTTATTTTTATCTGGATGTACAGTCACTTTGAATCTGTACTTAAATGTTTTTTGTAAAGTTATGGAATTCTTGGATGTTTCCTAAAGGTATATGTTTGTTTAAAAAACAATTAGTGGCTTTTGTGTACTTATAGTCACTGACGAATGCTATACATGCAGCTGATTTTAGTTCAGTTCAACTCTGTGTTGCATTACAGGAATTAAGAATGAAATTTTGCTCATCTTTTCTCGATCTATGCTACACTTTTCTCCCTATCCTATTTGTTTGGTCTGTAGTGGAAATATAAAAAATAAATTTGCAAATACAATATAGTTAATACAAATGGTAATAATGTAAGAAATAACTACCTATTCCCAAAATATTTCTCCAATACAATAACTGTCACATGATTTAACATCAGAAGTGAAACTGAGAAGTAGGATGCCTAGCATTTAAATACAGTGAAGCAGTGATACGTGGCGTTACGTCGGCGTTTGCGCAGTTACCCGGATCAAGAACGCAATACTAAGGTTGGGGAAGGCTTCCGAAGAGAAACCATCAGAAAAGAAGGGTTTTATTGCAGGTAGCACACATTTGTTATATCGGCAGAAATGCTGACGTGTCGGTTCCAATCGCAAATGGCTGTAAAGGTTTAATTTTGTTTTAGTTATATTGTTTTATGTCAAAAAGCTTTTGGCCGACTCACGCAGTTTTAAAACGGTAAATCGACTGTAACAGTATGGCTGTTTGGTTTCTTCCACTGCATTAGCGCTTCATTTTTCATATGAAATTGTTTATCCGTTATTCTACTTCACCTTTAGATAGATCTTTAAAATTAAATTGAACTTGTTTTGACGTCTCGCACTGCTGCTGACGAGTCGCCATGTAACGCGATTGACGTGTAATTCATCCAATCAGAGATCCATTCATCCAATCCTGCAAAGAGTGCCGTAGGTGATGGGTCACGTGTATATAGACCAATAGGAAAGCGCGTAACGGGCTTCTCGTGCTCTGCTGCCGACTTTTAATGAAAAAGGCGGTGTTCTAGGCATAGGACTTCCGGATTGACCTAATCGCTCGGTGAAGCAAATTGGAATAAAAAATGATAGAGAAATTGTACGAGATAACAGTCGTTTACAATTTATGATAGCGACGACTGGTAAGTTTTTCTTAAGTCGTATGTTTTAAAAGAAGAAATAAATTGGGTACTTGGCGCCCTACTGGTAGCTAAGAAAAACGCTATATTACGTACTTATTAGACAAATTCTCTTGATCCTTGTCAGATAGCATCGATTAGTCATAATAGGTTTGTATTTGAACAACAATATGAGAAACTTTAAATGTTGAATAAATGTAAATGTAACCTGTTTATCAGGTACGCGCACATTGAAACCCATCTGTGTTGAGCCGTGATGATTTAAACTTTGTTTTTAGGTTGACATTAATTTGTTTTCGGCTTAAATGAAATTTATATCCTTTAACTAGTGGTTAGGTGCAATAAATGTGCACTAGGTGTAGATTAAGACCAAATTTGAGTGCCACTTGTTATTCTAGAATGTTGTGTTCCTCTGTGATTGAAACGGTAATCGTAAGCATAGGAACTGGGTTGATTCTGTCTCTACTGTTTGCAGTTCATATGTATTCTAAGAAATTGGGGATGTTTTCCATACCTGGCAGGTGATGTGTCATAGCTCCCATGAACGCACGTCGTCGCCACGGTTCTAAAAGTAGCCAGCAGGGGGCATACTTCGGCCCTTCCCAGACTCAAACGCTGCTGAGCGACCAGCCAGATCCGGCTTTTGTGTCCCCTGCTGTGGCTGCACCATCCCTGTCCCTCCCACTCGTGGACACGAGCAGAATGTCTTGCCGAGATCGGACGCAGGAGTTCTTGTCCGCTTGCAAGTCTATCCAGAGTCAACAAGTAAGCAAATTGGGATGTGAACAGTAGCGACACACTGTACACACAGGTAGCCTTTTTATCTCAGACCTACAGAATTAGGATTTGCATCTCAGGGTGTGAACGTAACAGATTTTATTTTGAGGGATAACTTACGATCCCGTAAATGTGTCTTGCTATTTGGCAGTTAAGATTTAGTACCTTCCGTCTCAATTAATATTATTAAGTTGTGGCTCTTTGTTTTTTTATTTAATAAACACCTAGCCGAAATGTTTGTCCAAGGTACTACTTTAGAGGTGATAGAATGTTTTGAATTAAAACTGAAGAATCAATGTTGACTGGTGTGAGTGTGTTCACCCTGCGTTCCTGGGTTGGTCCATGTGTTGCGCTTGTAGCCTCCGGGTTAGGCTCAGCCCCCCCCCGACAGGAAGTTTCAGAAAATGGATGGATAGATAGGTAGATGGATGAATGTCTTTATTGTCACTGCACAAGAAACAAGATTAATGCTGGGAAAATTTATTCACCTGCGACCCACTGCTATACAGTCGCTTATTCTGGTCAGGGTTGTGGGGGGTCTGGAGCCTATTCCAGGCAACATGGGACACCTTGTCAGTGTATGACCTGCACAGGATGCGACCTGAAATCATACATAATATAGCTTATTTAGAGAGGAAAGTTAACCTTGCTGCACGTCTAAAGGAGTCAGACAGAAATTGCACCGTTTGATCTGATGTGCATCTTATGGTGATTTTATAAGTACGTGCCTTAAAGACGATCATCATTCTGTCTTTTCCATTCCCCTGTTCAGAATGGGTTCCAGGCCAATAAACCAAGTCACAGTCCTCTCAGGCAACGCAGTGACTTCACTCTCATGGCGAAGTGAGTCTCCATATTTGTGTCCCTCGTTTTCATGCTGTCTTTGTTAGCAGTAGAATGGTAGCATTTTGTTTTCAAATGCTAAATAACGGGTAGCTTGCAGTTATGACTCGTTAGCGTTCCTTGTGGAGTTTCGCCGTCTGCTAGGCTGATTTATAAGAAGTGCTCTGTCTTCTTTTGTCTTCGCAGAAAAATCGGGAGAGACCTCAGTAACACATTTGCCAAATTGGAAAAACTCACAATGTGTAAGATTTGTGATCTCGGAGCTGATGGTGGTTTTAAATTGGCATATTATGATCACGGGTAAGAGTGACACTGTTAATACGAAAATGCATTCTACTGTTTTTGCCCAGTGGCCAAGAGGAAATCACTGTTTGATGACAAAGCAGTTGAGATCGAAGAGCTCACTTACATCATCCGGCAGGTGAGACGGCGCTGGACGGTCTGCCGTGCTTTGCAGTTCTTTCTGGCTGTGTATCAGAGGTGGAAATTTCCAGTCCAGAAAGTACAAATCCGGACCGTGATTTAGTTTCAACCGACCAGTTCAGTGTAAAGAGTCACAGTTACAGAGTACTCCACTGGTTGGTTGAAACAAAATCCTGGTCTGGATTTTTACTTTCTGGACCTGAAATTTCCACCTCTGCTGTGTATTCACCATGCTTGCCCGCCCCTCAACCTGCAGGACATCAGTAGCCTGAATAAGCAGATAGCCCATCTGCAGGAGCTGATTCGCTCTCGGGGCAGCCAGAATGGCAGGCATCTTCAGACTCACTCCAACACTGTCGTCGTCTCCCTGCAGGTCAGGACAGCTGCATCCATATCTGTTTACAGCTCACCATTTCTATATCATCTTCTGTCTACATTGACGATTAATGATTTCCACATGTTTCTTAGAAGTTTCTCTGCATTGTTTTTTTGGAATTGATGCTTTTGATACTGAAAGCCTCCTTTCGCCTTTATTGCTCTGTAGTCAAAACTGGCATCTATGTCGAATGACTTCAAATCAGTACTGGAGGTGAGAACGGAGGTAAGACACTTCGGGCCTTCCTAACAGCTTCCATGAATGTCCTGAAAAGGCTGGACTAACACATTCCTGGGCACTAACCTTGACCACTGTGCCTACAGAACCTTAAACAGCAGCGAAGTCGTAGGGAGCAGTTCTCTAATGCCCCGGTTTCCGCGGCAACCGCACACGCTAGGAATTTCGGTAAGAGCGATCGCGCTAACCGTTACCAGCATGGGCAATTAATGACACTATGCGCATACAAGGACATTTATTGATGCAATATGCTAATCGCTGTGCCTTTCGCAACCCTTCAGATGGCTCTCTGTTGATGCAAGATGAGCCAAAGAAGCCTGCAGACGTCTCCATAGAGATGGATTCCCGCGCCACTCATCAGCTTCAGCTGATCAACGAACAGGTGAGTGGCGAAGATGGTGCTATCGTAGGTGTCGGGTCGGTGATACGCGCCCTCGGATGATGATGTCAGAAACAAGTTAGTACGTTGAGTGCGTTTGCAGCAACATATCTGAGTTCCGACAGACGGTCTCAGTCTTATCAGCACTCTCTCCAGTGTTGGTGTAATTTATTGGGTGACCAATGAATGTTCCCAAATTACTGATTGTAACCAGCCTGAGCTCCAGCCAACTCGTAAAAAAAGCAAAATATCCGTTTACAGTGCGTCACAAAAAGGAAATCTCAGCCGCAAGAGAATAAGCAGATATTTTCTGTTTTATTCAGAACATTTTGTGAAACTGCGTTGGCAAGCTCAACACTATACTACACATTTGTTCTACAGAAAAAGAAAGGTTGATCTAGGCCTATGGGCCAGATTTGATTATTAATTATAAACATGTCACAGGCCAGTCACTTTTTAAACCAACGAAATTCACTCGGGTCACAATTCAATACACTTCACAACATTTATAACAAATGTAATTTCAATCATAGGTCTTGGGCCCGCCTGCTCTACAATCTCATTGGTTCTCTCTCCCTGAACCAATCATTTTTGTTCTGCCCTCAGAATATTTTTAAGTAAAACTCCCTCGTCAGAATTTCCTTCTCCCATGGCCATATCTCACATTTCAGTTCACGCTTGGTTCACAGCAATACATTACGATGACACATGATTTTTGAAATGTGTGTTTTTATTAAGATCATTTACATTAAGCTTAATGGTAGAACAGACTTGATTTATTAGATTATTTGATCATTGTTTGACTCAGAAAGGTAGTGAATTGGACGTTTAAGTTGCAGCAACTTCAAATACTCAGGAAAAAAATGCAAATCCAGAAACTGCTACTTAAGCACAATGATACTTTACATCTGTGCCTCTGTCAGTAGATGTATTAATTCGTTTCTTTCTGCAAACTGAAAGTGATTAACTGAATACATGTACTGTTACAGCCATACTCCATACAACCATATTGGTAGTAAAGAAATACTACTGGTGACTTGTGTTGGTCCTTCATATCTGCTAAACATGCATATCCTGTGTCGACACCGTCGGTGTGTTTAGGAGTCGTACATCCAGAGCCGAGCAGACACCATGCAGAACATCGAGTCCACCATTGTGGAGCTGGGTTCCATCTTCCAGCAGCTTGCCCACATGGTGAAGGAGCAGGAGGAGACAGTGCACAGGTAATAGGCAGTGTTGGTCCGACCGCAGAGCTGTGGATCTTCTGAAGGTCTGAGTTGTTCACGTTTGTCTCAACCCCACCCTCCAGAATCGATGCGAACGTGGAGGACACCCAGCTGAACGTGGACGCCGCCCATGGGGAGATCCTCAAGTACTTCCAGTCGGTCTCCTCCAACCGCTGGATGATGATAAAAATCTTCCTCATCCTCATCGTCTTCTTCATCATCTTTGTTGTCTTCCTCGCCTGAGTGGAAGACGTGGAAGACTGGGAGGAACTGGTACCAAAAGATGGACTCGGTTCTTCATGCGGAACCGGGCGGTCGGGTGTGCTGGGGGAGGAGGTGGGTCTGTCAGCCGGGGCTGCCCTGGCGGCATATTCATTCACACTGCCCCTTATCACTGCCAACATTGAGATCCTCCCTCCCAGCCCAAAACCTTCATACTTCACACCTTGACGCTAATAGTCAATCTGCCCAGCTGTGAACCAAGGCTTGCAGGTTCTTCCTGTTTATTACATTGTTATGAATTATGGTCAGAGAGAGAGAGAAGAGAGCAACCACCGAATTAATATTATTATTATTATTTTTATTTGTTCTCTAAGAGTAAGACCTTTCTTAGATTTCTTCAAGAGATACCTTCTAAGACAGAGTGAGTGCCTTTATGGGTTCAGTATTAAAGGTTCTTCTGTCGCTGTTTCCTCTCCTTTGGTCCTGGGCAGGTGTGAAGGAATACTCCATCCCTGCCTTATTCTTCCAGCGTTCTGCAGTGGCTCATCAAACCAGAAACGGTCAAACGTGGGCTGTTTCATGACGTTTTGTATCAGACCCATTGTTTCTGGCCAAAGATAGCGCTGGGATTCTTTCTCGTATGATCCATGCCTGATTTTGCCAGATAAGTCATGTTATGTCAGTGTGAATATATTAATGGTTACGCTTTTTATTGGGACCATTACACAGAATGGCTTAACGTCGTTCATATTTTGATGGTCCTCTAAAAATATTGATGGAAAGTTTTCCTCTCTAAATTGCTCTTCTTAGCTACTGTCTGTCTGTAGGTCCTTTGGGGTTTTATTAGTATTCAAAGTACCCAAAAATTACTGGTATATTACAGTTCCATCATCTAATATCATAACTGAACAACGTAATATTCAGTATCTTTTAAGTGCTAAAACTGAACCTCTCAGGGCACATTTGCACAACCAGCCATGAATCGGTCAGCTTGTTCCTGAGAAGTCATGGTTCGCAGTGTTTTTAATTCACCCAAACCTCTTCAACTGTAACCAACCTATTGATGGACATTAAAAAGTTAGTCGGGTATTGCGACCAAAACATTTTTATGACACGACCCAAGCATTTGTATTCAGGTGCTGGTCACCTTGGTTCCCTGAACCAAGGTATGGATTTCGCTCGCAGTGTTTCCTAACAGAAACCGTGAAATTAGGAACATATAAAATCGATGGGACCGAGGCTTTTCAGGAAAAGGGCTAGTGACACCTAGTCCCCTGACACACAGAGGAATCTTTCAAAGTAGGTCACCCGTTTCACCGGGAGTCTTATACAGATCTATACTTTGCCTGGAATTGACACTGGGTACCACCAAAAGATTCCTTGTACTCCTGGGTGGCCCAGCCTGGTTCTCGAGGCCTGGAGGACTGAATCTTATAGGAAACCTTTCAGTTGGCATCTATATGATACTCGGCAAGGCAACTTACCAGTATGATTAATAGCTAGCTGAAGCTGAGCAAAATACTACCAAGGACCAGAGCTGGGCGCTGTTGGTAGCCGTATAAAGAGTGTGATTGTCTTGGAATTTGTCATGTTGCAACCCATTGCAGACATCGATAGCTACAGGTGCAAGTCTGTCAGCAAGACTTCCTGACCACTCCTAATTTCTGTGCTGCCAGGGAACACATTCTGTAATGTTTTTGGTTGGAATTCCGTCTTCAGGATGAAGACATTCTTTAAGGTTTAATGCATTTTGTAATTCTAGTAATTACTGCTGAAACTCTTATGACTGCTTGTCACACTATGTGTTTCTGGAATTATTTTATTTAAAAAAAAAAAATCCTTTTGTTCAAGGACCCAAAAAGTAATTAAAGCCTTGACATTGTATCTTTCTATGCAGTTGATGTGTCACGTGATTTTGACTTGCTGCAATTTCAACACTTGCAAGATACTGAGACACTGTGAACATCAACACGGTGCCAGTATAAGTCTATTGGCTTGTTTCACATTGAGACTACCCAGAATTCTGTGGAGCGAGATACAAATGCAAAGTCTCGCTCGCATCTCAAAGCCTATTACAACCCTGCTATCTTTGGCTCTTCAACCAAGGCAAAGCACAGCTTATGCAACGTGATTAGATGATCTCCGCTTAGCATACAGTGAGTAGCACCACCTGAACGTCCTGCAAGTAAATAGTTCCTACTTCCATGGTTTGTGGTGTGGTATGTTTATTTTGATTCCACAGTGTCGGCAAAAACTGCGTTAACCTAAACCCCGTGACTCCCGCAGTCGCTGTTGAGCCCGGACCAGCTGTGTACTTCCTGCCCATACTCTGTGTTACACCAAAACACACCAAATGCCTATGGTCACAGAACGAGAAGAGGGAGGCATCCGTAAGGGATGGGGCGGGCGGCTGAATCTCAGCTGCCAGGCCTGCGGCAAGTCTGTGCTGACGTGTGTGGGGCGAGCAGCGTTACCAAGAGAACTGTGTTTCCTGGAGTGTAAAGGACACAGACTGCAGGAAATGCGACTCCTTCAACCTTGAAAGTCCTGCCGCTCGCGAGTGGACCTCTAGATTCCTTTCAAAGACCAATCAGGGCAATGGGGACATTTAATGGAAAATGTTTATTTTTTGCAAATAGCTACTATACTCTTTACACGTATTTCACAGAGTACGTTAACTAGACCGTATCCTGCCCAGGGTGTCCCCTGCCTTGTCCTCAGGGCAGGCTCAGAGTCAACTTGACCCTGTACTAGATAATCAGTTATGGAGTAACTAGATCGGAAGATCACGTTTTGGTATCCCCATGGAAGATCTGCTTGGAATATACTTCTATCTGGATACGGTCATGTGGTGTAAGTGTGCATTCTTGAGACAGTTGGTCTAGTCTGGATGTTTCGTTGTGCTATAACCCAGTTCAGAGTGTGTGTTTCCTGGGCTCCCCATCCTACTTTGCTCTCAAAGGTACCGACTTCATACTCCCACTTCTACTCCCCCTCCTCCTCCTGCATCTTTTGTTCAGCTCTGTGTCGTCTGCTCCACGGGGCTCATGTCAGGCATGCTCCTCACACGCCGGGCGTTCCCCGCCACACTAAAATGTGGGCCACCCCCGTCGTCATCCTCGCCGGGCCACGGCCTCGCCTCTCGCGGCCGGCACGAGCATGAACCCCCCAGGGCTCCTCCGAGGAAGCGGGAGCGCAGGGTGACGAAGGACAAGCTCTTGCTGCGCCGCTTCTCCAAGCAGCCCGCCGTCGGATCCTCTCGGTCCCTGCTCTGCTCCTCCTCCACACAGTCGAGCAGGATCGTGCGCAGGATGCGCGGCACCTCCTGGGCGTCCGGCTCGAACTCTGCCACCAACTTCCTGAGCCTGGAGGGATGGGGACGAGGACGGACGACGTCAGCCCACAGGTAGTCTGAACCCCTCAACCACCTCATCAATTAGTCCGTCGACAGAAGAAAATGATAGCAACCCTACCCGCATTCACTTGGGTCGTACTCTACCATTAGCTATACTAGAATCATTTCAGCAATACCCAATATATAAATGTAAAGCGTTGTTGCCTCAGAACCTCCAGAACTGAGGGCTCAAATCCCACCTTTTCTCTATGCTGTCTTGTTAACTAGCATCCCTGAACAGGCATCGCAATATGTGATTTTGTGGGTGAGTATTTGTGTATGTATCCTGTGATGGACTGGCATCCCGTCCAGGGTGTACCCCCGCTTTCTGTCCTGTCTTGCCCATGATCAGTACCGGGCACCCACAATGCCGACCAGCATAACTGGCTAGCTGATCAATGGACCCATCGAGACTTAACTGGCCCTGTGCTGGTAGCTGGATCGTGCCTGATCTCCCACGGATCCCCACCTGAGAATGACAGGGCCGCATTGCGATGGGCGGATCTTGGTGCACAGGCTATGCAACTCCAGCAGTTCCCCAGGGCTGGGCTCGTAAGGCGGCTTCTGGTGTGGCGTGGCCAGCCAACTGTAGTCGACACTCGAGCGACGCCGCCGGGCATCGGTGCCCCGCTCCTGGTGGAGGCGGTCCGCCCGTTTCACCAGCGCGCCCAGCTCCAGCATCAGAGTGTTGGTCAGCAGCTCCTCAGGCGAGCGCTGACTAGGCGCCTGAGCCTCCATGCAAAACCCCACCGACCAGGAAAACATCTGAAGAGATGCACAGGACTGCCTTAGAAGCACGGGAACCAGAATCAGAACGGAGGCATCGCTTACGATGAGGCGCAACCGGTATGTATGTGTGCCTACGTGCCTGTGCGCGCGGATGTGTCGCGGATTTTGAGCCGTACGGATTAATAGATATAAACAAATGCGATCCTGGAATAAGCAGCTATGAAAAGACTCCCGAAAACGCTGCAAGCACGTTGACAAGTTTACGAATGGACAGTTGTTGAAAAGCCTGTTATGTACAGAATGATGAATCAATGTAGTGAGATGCAAGAAAAGACGGAAAAGAACAACAAAAATCTATGAATAACTACACAAAGCCAATTTCTCAACAGTAGCCTCTAAACAACTAATTGATATTCAACAAGTTAGTGGAAGAAACCAAAAACGGAAGCTTAATTCTTACCTTAGCGACGTTAATGAAATTATCAGCGGAACTGGATAAAATGCAGTTTACTATACGATATAGTGCTGGAATAATATGCTGTCACTCTAAGACCATGTTCTGATTCACTATGAATGCATTCTCATTACCCTACCTACGTATGTAATGGGAATCAAAACAACCGCTCGTGGAGATTGTTGTACACCACGCGACCGAGCAGCGGGACGGAGAAATTTAATCCGTATTTAATACTGTCTTGCCAGCCGTTATACACCTCATCAGCAGTTTCCTGCACCTCGCACGTTGTGCAACGTGTGTTTGTTTTTTTCGTGTGTTTTTTTCTCTAATGCACTACATTGTCAATGTAGTTTTAATGTTTGGATGACAATGACAGATTGTTTTAGTTAAGAATACTAACCGTAGTTTCGTCAATGTAGTTTCATATTAGGACTTTGCTGCTGTTTTTAATATTTGTTGTTTTAAATGTCCTTATTGTTTTATTGATATATTAAAATACATTCAATAATATATTCTATTTTTCGATAAAAGCTTCTTTGGAGGAGGCCTAACAAGAAAACGACGTGTTATAATTATGAAAATTGCCCTTATTGTCTCCGACAGGTCTTTTGCATATAAAATGAAGATTTTGGAACATATTTTTTAAACCTGGTCACATCTGTTACGTGTTTTAATTATATGCCTCTCAGAAGTTATATTTAAAGAGACCCCAACTGCATATAAAATATTTTACGCACTTATTATTGCATGGGTATATGCGATGTATTTTTGTTCTTAGAAAGTTTCAGGATGAGTTCTGGTTTACTTGGCTGGATTACTAGCTAGCTGTCAACCGCGCGCTAAAGATAGATTCCATAATCCAGGATTATATGAACCACAACACTTCTCATTTAGTCATACTTATATAAAATTATAAATACCGCACACCGTGAACGAAGTAGATTACAAAGTATTTGTCATACTATATAAATGTACTTTGTGAAGTTCTAATGAGAAGGTTTTCTGTGACAGTGATTTTCTGACTAGGAAGTGTTCGTTTTTTTGTAATTTAAATACATTGTATTATTCTTGTTCGGTGTTGCTGTTATCTGAAATTAAATATGTCCTCACAGTTCCTGTCCCTTTATTATTGTACAGAATGCAAGTACAATGACAATTTCAGTCTTTGCATATCCCATCTTGCTGTCTTAAGAGACACACAGATAGGCCTATATTAGCAATTTTCCAGTTATAGGTAGAGTTTTAACCCGCAGTTCCACACACACAAATCTGTATTCATATCTTTATGGGGACGGTCCTTTCACAGGGTTGTCAACTCTCACGCATTCATGACACTCACGCTTCCTGACTGACGCTCAAGTAAGAAATCTTATGGGAAATCTATAGGCTATAATTCCATTATAAACCTAAAATTAGCTACATCAAAAGACTATTTACAAAGTAATAAAACTCTCACATACATGTAAATACGGGTGCAACTCACGTTTATTTCTATAAGCAAAATCCTAATCCCATGGTACTACAACCTTAACCCCCTAACCGGCCCTAACCTTGATAAGTATATAAACAATATACATTCGACCATTTTAGTTTTTAAATTGCAGTCACTAATTTCATTACAATGGAGCTTTCCCTCGGCAAAATGCACCCGCCTCCCCCGATACACACCAAAAAATTATCAGTCTCCCCGTCGGGGAATCGAACCCCGGTCTCCCGCGTGACAGGCGGGGATACTCACCACTATACTAACGAGGAGATGCGTTACATTGTTTCCGCGCAAGATGATGTCATCCTTCTATTTATCTAGGGCCTAGATTCTAGGTTTGTCCTGAGTTGTGATTGAGTTATACCGGGTAAAATGAACTGTGGCGTCTAGCAAAATTGTAATTCTGATCTAAAGCCTCACCATCAGATGGCGACATTACACGATGAGTATCAGAAACCTTGATATTGTTTTCTGCCACATTTAATGATATTTTATTACATCCTTATATGTTTTACTTTTTAATTACTCCAGCTATACTTTCAAAATTCGTAGCTGCAATTATATGAAGTATAGTTATAAGCTTTTTTCACAAGCTGTCGTTATATGTTTACAAATGTAAAAGTTTATGAAATTTGGGGGTTCAATTGAAAGACATTACAATGTTAAAGATAAGTATGGTTGGGTGGAAGCATTTTTGCCGTTTTTACTATTTGTATTTCTATTTTTGGTGGGTTTTCATACATTTTGGTAGTCTGTGTTGTCTGCATCTTAGATAAGGGCTTTTCAACCTCCCTTACACCAGAGGAAAATGCTATAGATCATGATTACACTTGTAACTAATAAGTAAGGACTGAGGGACGGTTACTATAACTGTTCCGCCGCGGACCCTCTTGAATATTTTTGGCTCCGATCATGGCAACGAGGGCAATATTTTGTAAGTTGCGTAAACCGGATGAGCAGACCCTCGCAACAGCTTTACGGACCACCAGATGGCGTCTGATGCCACGATTAAAACTCCCAAACTAAAATACAGACGCTCATCTACTTACAAATGAATTACGTACCTAACGGCCGTTCGTAAGCCGTGATTCAACATCATGTTAAGGGTATCCGTAAGTAGAAAGACCTGGGATGCTGGGAGTACGCACGCTAAGCTGCTGCGTGGCCGGAGTAGCGGCCAGAAGTCATACTAGGCGGAACTGGTGCGCTTAAAAAAATTGATGTTGCGGACTGGAAACGGGAGCCCAATGAACACAATTTGGATTTGCAGTCCTCTTTGGTCGTATGTCTGAAAGTTCGTAAGTTGAAAGTTTGTAAATAGAGGAGCATCTGTAAATGCACACAAATAATATCACAAACTATCCGTCTTCCGATTAAGTGAAATCAGAGGTGTAGAGTGGATTCTCAAAGATCGAATGAGGTACAGAATGGGATGATTCCTTGAAGGCTGTAGAGAGCAAATAAAAGGTAGAATATTGTGTTTTACTGCAAAATCACACAATCATACAGTATTTACAGTTACATTATTCCCTTCATCTTTCTTTCTCTGCCTTTCTGGTCCTACTGTAGGGGGTTCTTGCCCATTAGAATTCTCAGGGTAGATGGACTCTTATTCTGAAGGCTTGTTTGACTTACAGTCAGGGTGTTTTTTTTTGTATCTCGGCGGCAGCCGGATCTACCTCTCTCTCGTCCTGGTTACTAATAAAAAGAGGTGTCATCCTTTTTCACCGGCTAAGCAACTGCCTCCTGTCTTTTTCCTCTCACCACACCACTGTCATCTCACCACATTGGCTCCATGTTAGCCTTCCTGAGGAAATCTATTACAATATTTATAATTATTTTACACTGGTGTGTGAGTGGATGGAAGAAAAAGTGATATTATATTATAATAAATCAACTGGCCTGTTTCCTCCGGATACTCCAGTCCCCCTCCTCCCTCCACAAACATGACGGGGTTAATTGGAGTTACCAAATTGCCGAAATGTGTGCTTGGGAGAGTGACTGGTGTGAGAGAGACTGGTGTGAGAGTTGTTGGGGAAAGCGCCGTAGCTTTAACCCCATCTACCTTTGTGTAGAGGAAGCGCCGTAGCTTACCACTCTAACAC
>JAABNY020000064.1:775534-788105 GCA_015164015.2 Brevimyrus niger | reverse complement strand
TCCGCCCGCCGGAGGCGAGCGAGGGCGGGGGGCGGGAGGGGAGCGGAGGGGGGGGCGGCGGGGGGGGGGGCGGGGGGGGGGGGGGGGGGGGGGGGGGGGGGGGGGGGGGGCGGGGGGCAAGAGAGCAAGGAGCAGCAGCACATCACAACATTTGAGCCATGTAAACAACAGCGATTATTGAAATATATTGCTATTTCTCTGAACTTGTCTTTTAAACATAGGGTGCAATAGTTGATAAAAATGAAAATTTTCAAGACACAGAAATGATACATAAACACAGACTTATTAACTTAACCAAATGTATCAGAATACATCAATCGAAAGCAGAACTTTATTATCACTATTATTAATATCATTTAATTGTTATGGCATTTCTACCGAATTGCTCCAAAAAGACAGCAGGCTGAAAGGTAGGACAGCAGGCAGGTGACACACGAATCTGCGATCTTAAGGTCAGGGGCTTATGTCCTTCACCCCCCAGCCTGCCATCTGCCGTTTTTATTTACTCATTTTTGGCGTGGGCCAGATCGGCACCTATACGAGCGTAGCAGACACTGACTAACCCGTAGTAGATATGCACGGGGGTAGCGAAGCTGGCGCTCGGCACGTAGGAGTAGTAGAAGCTGCCGTACAGGAAGACGGCCACCCAGAGCTCCAGCGCCAACACGCAGAGCAGGACGGCGACCCGCAGCAAGGTGCGTCGGGCCCACAGCACCGTCACGGCCACCGTGTCCTGCAGCCACAACAACGCCGGCAGCATGGCGCTTCCCCTAGCAGCTAAAAAGTACCTCCGCACAGCCTAAATCCCGCCAGCGTGTGTTTTCATTCAGGATGCCCCCCACGCTTACTGGGACCACTTTCAACCAGCCCCCAATCTGATGTGGCTTCAAGTTTTACCACAGAGATTTATGTCCTCGATTTATATTCGCCTCTCCATGTGCTTCCACTTTTAGATAGGAGCGCGGAGTGACGTCACTTTCATCCAATTATCCTCTTCCCAGCTAATTGACAGGATAATGACATTTTCCAGAAAGTCATCCTTCCAGGTCGATGCGCCGCACTAAAAAGCAGATGTATAAAAACACATTATTCTGAAACGTCAGTATTATATATTTGATCTAGAATTTCTCTTCCCCCTTAAACTATAGTCTTCGTAAGAGAAAAAAATACCACACCGATAACTCATGCCGTCATAAAGTTGTTTACAGCATTAGTCATACAACGTATTATATTCGGTTGTATAGCTGATGAACGCTAAAGTTAAAAGATGACGGCACGAAGTCAGTATGTTTAATGGGCTTATAAATGCCAACTAAAGCCGGCTCATCAGCTCATTTCCCGCATTCCTGTCAGTGTCGATGCGACTGCTGACACTGCCTACCAAGCAGTGATCTGTATTTGTTTATTTTTATTAGTTTTATGCCATCTTAAACCGAAACCAAAGGGCCAGCTTATAAAACTTTGCCGCATAATAATTTCACTAACTACGCTACGTTCCTTTGACATTAATAGCATCGCAGCTAAATATGCTATTAAACTACTGTCTACCCGACACAAAAGCGCGTCTTTTACGAACTTACGTGCTTCCTTAATGTCACCGGACATCAGCACGTCGGTAGCCATCGACCGGCTGGGAAATACGCCAGTCCATGCAGCATCAACCGACTACACAGCATCAACATCCAGAATTATATCACACCCCCTGCAGCTCCACCCCCCCGCTCTCACGCGCTGGCATCCTCACCGCTACGGCGGCCGTAAAGGAAACTTGTCACCTCCCCCCCGTTGTTAGCCGCAGCATTTCCGTTTCGCGTTTTCCGACGGGGAGTTTATATCGTAACGTAGACAAATTCTGCCTAACAATTACATTACATAACGTTACATAACTTTACTGTAATAACAAAAATAATTACAATGACGTTTTGTCATATAAGATTTAAGTCTATTACCTTCGTTTAACCAAAACATGGATATCCATCAAAGTATGGTTGCCTTTTGAGCAGCAGAACAAGATGCAGGTTAATTCATTCGTTTATTACTGCCTCTCATACATAATGTACAATATACCTGCACGGTAAAAAGATTATTATATTACTGTTTCAATGTATTAATAGACTCTATTCCTAATTTGTTGGCAGTTCCAGGTTCTGTCATTGTGGTCATTTCTCCCATTTACAGGTTTTATGGTAGATCTAATGTTTTATATTTGGGCATCTTCTCAGTTGGGGTATAAAAGGCCAACTGGTCTGGGGTGCTTTGTGTGAGGCACGTAATTGTACTTGTCCAGTCCTGACTGTAGAGAGAGAATGATGATGTGACTGTGAAGCTCATATGGTGATGACTGCAGCAGTTCCCATGGTAACGGAAGAGATGGAGGGGGGAGGGTGATTGATGAGAGTAATAATCACAGACACTCACCGATTCACTCGTGCAAGCTGGTTTTGCACACTAACGCACATATCGCACGTGCAACAGACATACATTCACACGGATGCACAAAAGGCACGTTTCCTCTCACGTCTTAATGTGATTTCTGATCTAATTTTTTGGAGTCCTCTCCCTAAAGATCCATGAATGGTACGTGCTACGCTGGAAAAAAAAATGCAGTAGACCCCCTTCAGGCTTCTTGGAACATTCCACTGACCACAGAAGGAGGGGTGCGGCGTGTGTACCAAGACACAGCTAGGCACTGTACGCGAACGGCGGAGCACCAGACTCGGCTGAATAACACAGCATCTACATCGTCCGTGAGGGGTGGGGTGCAGCTTAGCTAAAATCTCAGAGTGAGAGCGACAGAGGGAGGAAGAGAGAGAAGAGGAGGGAGAGACCACACCAGGAGAAGAAAACATCAAGGGTAAGGGAGAGCTACAAAAGGCCTAAATATTGAGCCGTTACATCTTTACGGGCTTGTCTGTCTTCCCCTCAGCCTCTGTAAGACCTTCCCTCCATTCCCCTCTTCCGCTCACCATTTCCACAGCATGCACGGCCACAGCAGCCCCCGGCATGCCGGAATCTCTCGCCTGTGTTCACGCCGCAGCGCCGTTCACATTACTCTTAAAAAAACATGGTACCGGTTAACATAGCCGCCGTCGGAACCTGTGTGTGCACTCCTTGGGAGGGGACCCCGGTTCTAAGCGCGTCTCAGACGGTCTGAGGCTTCTCCACGGTGCCCAGCCCACAGGAGCATGTGCCTGTCGTTAATATTTAATTGGACGTCTGAGGAGTGTCCCTCGGCAGAGACGGGGCCCCGGGGGGGAGTCGCAGCCCCGATGCGGGGTGACATCACCTCGCTAGGTATTTCTCTGCCGTAGGACAGACGGAGACAGTGACGGCGACCAGACGTGGCGTGGTGTCTGTTCAGGAGACGTTGTCCGAGGGTTCAATTTAACAATGACAGGCAGCCGGTCCATAGTCCCTGTGCATTGGCTGGAAATGCGCCGTCTGATCAATCGAAGAACAAAACATCGTTGTGTCATTCATTATACGGTGAGCCTGCCACCGGATTCGGGCACGCTCACGTCCTCATCCGGTGGAGCCATATTTTGAGCCAAGTCGTCATCGGTATTGGGTCAATAAACAGGCAGGAATAAGGAAATGAGGGTCTGGGGAAGGACCTAAGTATGGCGTGCAACTTGAGAGATAATAAAATCAATGTGAATTCTCTGATGAGTGTAACTTTTAAGTATTTGTTTTGTTTCATTGCGGGCAATAGGGAGGGTAGACAGGGAGAACAAATGAAGAGCGGGTGGTTTTGATCCACATGGGGGCCATTTGACACCCCCCCCCCCCCTTCCAGTTGATTGTCGAAGCAGAACGGGGAGGCAAGTTAGAGGAAAAGTACACAGATGGCCGAAATACAAGGTCTGGATACTGCCCCTTGTAAAGGGCAAATGAGGCTGCTTCTCATATCAAGGCACAGCAAGGCAAGACCGCTGAACTAAATTATACCACCAAATGTCCTTCATGCAGAAACTGTCTCAAAAACATTTAGTGAGTTTATTCAACAGGAAGAGCTCATCTGCTGTTTGTTGACGTCCATGTCCTTAGGAAAAGATATAGCCATCGGATGTTGTTTTCAGAAAGCATAATCAGGACCTTCTGTGAGCTTATTGAGAAATCTGCATTTGGGATTTTAAGTCCGGAGTGAGTCTCTTTTTCAGCGAATTTGCAGGCCAGTGAGTTAAGTTTCTTGGCCGTGCTGGTATGGCGCAAAATCTTGCTTTACAAGAGTCAAGGAAGGTGTCTAAGTCATCTCAGGATAAAGCACTTCTAGAGAAATAGGCAATCGAAGCGTTGAGGAGCATCTTGATCTTTGGAGGAGGCGACGCGGTCTGAACTGCCAGTGTCCTCTTTCCTGGGACAGGATGAAAGGAGACACCCCAGTGAACAGCACCATGAGCGTCGGACAGGCCCGGAAGCTAGTGGAGCAGCTGAAGATCGAAGCCAGCATGTGTCGGATCAAGGTCAGGGGGACGTCGGCACGCGTTGCATCCGCCAGTTGCTATTTATAAAGCTCTTGCCTTGATTTTTCAATCCACTTTCGCTGTCCTTCCAAATCTTTGGCTATCCTTGATCACGTGAGCTGGGGTTAGGCTGTCCACTGGATCTCCCGCCTCCAGGAAGGGGCACATACAGGGTGGCGCCACAGGGGCACTGGTCCCACCTGAAAGCTAATTGGCCGCCTCCCCTGTCACTCACCAATTCAACACACATGATTGGCTAGTGATAAGGTTGCCCACTCTCATGCCACCCACCTTAAAAAAAAAAATCCTAGAACTGACCCTGAGGTCAGGTGCTTAAGTTGCTGAGACATCCAAACAGACCGGTACTGTTTCTGCATCAATTACACCACTTTCAAACCTTTTGTCCTTGTCAGTTGATGAAGTAATCCGAACTCATTTAAATTTGTCGCATAAATGTGACGTCATCATAATCAAGGATTTATTATTATTATTAAACTGGCTGAGGGAAGACATACCCAAGGTTGTGTAAACAGTGTAATGTCACTCAGTGTATCCGATGTCAGAGCCCGGTTTGTCAGACGGCACCCCAAGGTGAACTGTCAGTGCGCCATTCTGATGATTCATCCTTCGTGTCCAGACAAGAGCCTCTGAGCTTCACCCCCAGCAAGTCGGCCGAACAGCGTATCCTGCATTTTGAATCAAATCTCGTCACAAAAAAAAAAAAAAAATGATGGCAGCCACATTCATCACGTTGTGCTCATGGGAGTTTTACTTGCCTAAAAATGATTGGTCCAGAGAGTTAACCAATGAGATTGTGGAGGAGGCCGAATCAACCAACATAATTGAATTGCTTGAGTGAGCTGTGGGCCCAAAATCTCTAGCGGTGCCTCTGCATATTGTGAACATGTTCAACAGCAACTGTACCGACATTAAGTAAATGAAGGAAAATCTGAATTGTTACAGAGGAAATAAAAATTTGAAGTGCTTTTGGGTGGAGGGAGTTTCCACATTAAATGTTTAGTTTAAGATGGGCCAGAGGCAGGGTTGGACTTATCATCTGGCAGGCAAAACTTATCGTAAGCGACATCCCTCTACCGCAGGCCGGCAAAATTTATCACTCCAGAAACACTCTTATGTGACACCACCCTTGGTCAGCAAAAATTATTATGGTGGATCCCAGTTCAACCCTGGGTACAAGTTCATCTACGTCTGTGCAGAAATTTGAGCTTTACAAGCTTGAACCTCTCTGCTCAGGAAACGCGCCGTTCTTTTATCTTCTCTTATGCGCACTACATCAAACACGGGTTATCTACCAGGGCAATCTGAGGCATCTTCCTCCACAGCTACTCCACCCAGTCGTTTTTTCTAGGTCAGGGGTGAGTCTCCGCTCCGCCGGAGCTCGAACTCAACCACGCCCACCCATCTTCTTCCAGGTGTCCAAGGCAGCGGCGGACCTGATGACGTACTGTGATGCCCACGCCTGTGAGGACCCTCTGATCACCCCCGTGCCGACTTCAGAGAACCCCTTCAGGGAGAAGAAGTTCTTCTGTGCTCTCCTTTAAAGGGAGAGAGGGAGTGGGGAGGGAGGGAGGCTACAGCAGATACAGTCAGATACACACACCTCGCAAACTCACACAAACATGGCAGAAACGACAACATGACCTGGTGGCATTTCCATGCGCATCTTCAATGTCCTCCAAACATCAGGAAGCAGTTCTCAAATACAATGTATTTATTAATGGTATGTCTGTAGGCTAACCTCTATATATATATATATATAATTTGTTACAAGCAAGCAGTTACATCAGCTGTGATACTAGCAAATCTTTCCATCTCCACATAGACACACGAAGAAAAAAAAAAAAACTCTTGATAATTCTACAGATGACTGAAATAAGAAAGTGTAACAGAAATAAATGAGAAAAAGATTTTTTTTTAAATAACCCGTGTAAGGCATCAAAAATAGTTTGCAATTATTTACAACCAATATTTGTATTACGCACAAATGACTTTTGCTAAGTTTTTTATTGCAATTTTTTTCAGTTACAGTATATGCCGGAAGTTCTGCATGTTTGTGCTATGTTGTTGTGTGGTTAAAAAAAAAAAAAACATTGTGTCAAAATCCCAAGGTTTTTGGACTTGAAATGGAGATAAAGACGAAGAGGGGGAAAAAAGCACAACAGCTTTGGGTATACAAGACAATTCTTGAAATGCACACGCAGATACAACATTGTAATTGATGCATTAAGGTTTTCACCTGGTATCGTGACTGGAGATTTGCTTGTGGAAGGATGACGTGAATCGTGTCATTACCGTACGATGCTGTTTATTTTGACAGAACTATCTGAGGGAACCATCCATGTCTCTCAGGGACTACAGGAACCATCGAGTCGTCATCATGATTAGTTTTACTCTATAGGGCCTGTCACCGTATTTATACGTTTCCACCATATGTGCAGGAAAAATTTTGAATACCTAAACATGTGTACGATACTGGGATGGCACCATGGCACTTCGTAATAAAGCCCTTTCACTATTAATTGTTCCTCTTGCTTTAATCGAATGATCCCAGCTTTATGCCTGGTTCACTTTAGACTTTGGGCCAGTCTTAGAAATTTTAAGTGCATCCAACACATTTCGAAACAGATGTTTACTTCAGAGTTTCCTAGCCAAGGTCCACAAGCTCTGAGAATCAGTTACTAATCAGGGTGCGGCGGAAACTCAATAGGTGTGTTAAATACATTAAAATTTATTATAATTAGTTCTTAAAAAGCAACAAATTAGTCACTAGGGGGCAGCATACATCTTTACCGACGGTCAAGTGAATTCTTTCGTTATGCGTTTTGAATTTGGTTACTCCTTTGTAATACGGCCATTCATAATTATATTTCTTAATTGACCAATTCAGTGACATTTATGTAGCTGCAGGGACGTGTGACTTTGTCTGCAGGCTTTCTGACCCCGACACGAAGCAGCTTGACCACTGTTCTGCTTGTAGCCCATAGGTCCTGCCCACACACAGGGTAAGGCCCTGATTAAAGCAGGGGCGACGACGCACACAGCGTCGTAGCTAAAGAACGATCACATGACCGACACAGCAAAGCCATCCATATCTTAGCCTCTAGTTGGACAACTGTCGCCGTTACAATCGCTGGGTAGAGAATTTGTTCTACTTGTCGAAGTATATATGGAATTAAAGTATAAAATGTGCAGACAGGAATCCTAAACCGTACTGAAAAAACTGAGGATTTTATTAAAGGATGAAGAAAAGGGCACCCACGGCCCAACATTACTCAGCAAACATACTAGGCATGCCCCCGGAGAGACACCCCACCCCCCAGGGGCAAATTGAGACGTCTGCATATTCTTTGTCAGGCTCATTTGCAGATTGCAGGTGGCTCGATGACATGCATTTGCATGGCCAAAGAGTACAGGGTTTAAATATTAATACAGAGCTAGTCCACTCCGACTAATAAATATCGAGTATATAGCGCAGGAAAACCCGGCATCAGTCTCTCACAGACGTTTTTAGCTCTTGACGCGCAGATGTGTGCCCAATTTCCGTCACCTGTGTTGAGTGACACCGTAGAATATTCCATCTCTTCAGGGGCAAACAGCTGAAAGTGGGCAGGTGGAATGAAAACACACAGACTGAGGCCATATTTACAGGCAGAAAGTATGAAAACGTAGAGGTGAGAGGAGACAGGCGCCCGCGGCGACACTCACCTTTCCCGACCATAACAAGCTCTGGCTCTCCTGCCCTAATGGCACCTCAAACATGGACGGCTGTCAGCTTGTTCCAGATGGGGGGGGGGGTCATTCAGAGGCTGAGGTTTTACTGAAGCTCATTAAATTTACTGAATTTCAACCTGTGACACCTGGGCTCCCCCCCCCCTCCAAAACTGAAAGGTTTAGGAGTGACATAAAGCAAGGATTCTTAAATCCTCGGCCTGTGACAGCACCCACAAGCTAAAGGATCACCGTAAATACAGTAAACTTTAAAAGAAACGGGGGGGGGCTGTACTTAGATATTAGCCTAATATGCCTGCTTATTCTTTATATTTGTCTTGTTTAAAAAGCAGTAAGACATCAAAGATGCATAATAAATCTTTTCAGCTTTCACTCACACTCACATAATAGAATAATTTCCAGGAAGAAAACAGCACACGGGCATATTGAGGTTTTTATGCAAATCACAGTTGCTTACAGTCTGAACACTATTATACCTATAATCTGAAGCACTATAAAACAACCGGACTACACATGTAGCATAAAGGTATCTCCAATGTTGTTTTATTAATAACAGAAAAACTTAAAAGTGGGTGTTTTGCACACATTTCTCTCTGGTCCCCGTGTTCATTTGGTGATGGTGTTTCTATGGAAAGAAAAAGAAATTAAAAGAAGAATTAAATATCAGATAAAAAGCACAAGGCAACATTCAGAAAAACACCCGGCTATAGCCCAAAGTATGAAGATCAGTGTTAAGTCACTAACCAGACGAGTTTATGGTATAACAGGATTAATTAGATTAAAAAACGATCACAATGCGTGACCCAAATCCTCTTCACTGGCAACAATCTGAACCACCAACCTACTGGTGCCAGAAGTTCAAAGTGATTCACCCAAGAGCCCCGGACAAGTCACGTGGAACAAGAATGTGGCAGCCGAGATGCATCCTTAAGCAGCACGCCCCCCGCAGGGCTAACTGTTTAGCACGCCGCTGGCCGCACTCACGCATTCATGCTCTTCCCGCTGCCGCTCAGCACGATGTAGGGCGTCTTCTGCGACTTCTGCTTCTCCTGAAGCAAAGCCACGGTGCCCAGCGGGGTGTCGCTGCTGCTCATCTTCTTCAGCAGCTGCGGGGGCACGGGGAGGGATCAGCGATTCGAACAAGGGCACGCCATCCATCCATCCATCTATCCTATAACCACTCACCCAGGTCAGGGTCAGAGGGGGACTGGAGTCTATCCCAGGCAGCAAAGGGCGCAAGGGTACAAAATCTCTACATGACACACACTCTTTCACACAAACACACACAGTCTGTCTCTCTCTGTCACACACACACAAGCGTACACTCTCACACACACATTGTTAAACACACACAAAGACAAATGTCTGTCTCTGACACACTCCAACACTCACACACAAGCAGACACTTGCTCGCATACACATACTGCCTGTCACACACACAAATTGACACTCTCACAGTCATTCACTTTTTGTCACACGCGCACACTCTTTTACAAACACACATAAATAAACACTTGTGTGTCTGACACACATCACAAACACATTCTCTCTCTCACACACACACACACACACACACACAGGGAGAACGGATAGGCCGTCAGCTCGGGGCCTCGACTCACCGCTTCCTCCTCCAGTTTCTTCATCCTCTTCTCGGTCTTCATCTTGCCAGAGCCCTTGCCATGGAAACGGTGAGAGAGCTGGCGGAAAGCCTGGGGTCGCAGAAGGGGAGTTAGCGCCTGAACAATCCCAACAGCAGGAGGTGCTGTTTCCAAGGGCGGAGGTTTGGGGGAGCAGACATACCTCCTTGGGTGTGAGCTTGCGGCCAGATTCGTCAACATACTCTATCTTGACGTCGGGCTTGTAGCTGTCCTTCTCCTTAAACTCCTGGGTGAAACCCCTATACTCCTCTCTCCGGCTGTATTTATCGTCGATGATCCTGCAGGGGACAGTAAATCCCTGCTTAGCCCACAATACTGCACAGATCCCGTTATGAAGAGACAACCAGGGCACGTCTCTGATGTAACACACAGCATGTGGGCGAGACTCTGAGAAAATTCTACAGCTGTCAGTGACAATCGGGGGGGGCGGGGGGTTTGTGCTTTCCTTACACCTTTACAGGAACCATCTTCAGCATTCTGAAAAGGATGCTTTTCGGGCTCTTTAGCAAATAAGGAGTGAGAACAAGACCCCTTTTCTGGAACCAGAACCTTTTTCCAGAACCAGAAACTTCTGACATGTTCACACCGCAGGAATTCGGCTTAATAGTTCCGGAATTTAGTGTGCCCGCTCCAGACTAGGTACTGTTTCTTTAAATATGAACTACAGCGATGGCTTGCTGATTGGCTGACCAAGAACACCGGCTCCAACTTGAAGGTATGTAGAGGTGCAGAAAAAGATAGAGGAGCAAAAACTGAGTAGATGGGATTATCAGTGTTACATTTACTGCATCGATTAATACATTTTTGCTTGCGTACCCATACTTCTGCATTGAAAAATGTGATCGATAATCAATATTTTTATCCATTATCACCAGTATCAGCAATAAAACTTGCCAGCGCTTATTAGTGGGATGATGTTACACCGATTTTGCATTCTGTGAAAAACAAGACTTACCTGCTGGCCAGATTTAATAAGAATCCTAATCATGCCATTGTTCGTAAAATATAAATATAAGGTCATGTCCCATTTTGTTCGCGATCAATCCCCCAAATAAACTAACAAATATCTAGCAACACCACTTATTTAATCTCTATTGTCACGGTGTGGTGGTGTAGTCTAGTATGATATTCTATGTGAAGCATAACCTACGTGCTTTTTGCATTTGTCATGTTTATTAAGCATTAAGGTCAAAGTTCCTGTCGTGTGATGTGAAAGTGACACGTAAAAGTGACTAGGAGCTACCGAAGGTCCCAGGGTGAGACGGCCCAGAGACTTGAAAACCGGGACCAGGTTCCGGAACTTCGGTGTGAAAGCGCCAAGAGAACCGTAACCTCCGCACTGGCGAGATGCCGACAGATACTCACATCTTGTCCTCAATGCAGTAGTTCTCGTTATGGAGAACAGGTTTTGGCGCTCGAACTCGGGCCACCTTCTGCATCTGGGTATCCAAGAGACCTGGGGACGACATAAAAAAGGCACTTAAACACATCGTGCCATCAATGAGTAATCTTAGGATAAAAAAATTTTGAACATTCCAGCTATCCCAAAACACCCTCCAGTTCACACTCACCCTTGTTCTTGCATAGCAACAAAGCAGCAGAAAGGCCCGAGTTGATGATTGGCTCCTCATCGAGAATAGTGGTGGAAGCTGTGGAGAACTGCCAGTTGGCCGAGAGTGCGGACGAGTGAGGAAAGGCAGATACAGCTCCATAAACAGAATCGATGCAGTTGCCCGAGAGGTGACCCAGTTCTAAGTACGCCCCCTAGTGGCCCGGGAGACTCACGTCAGGCTGCTGCTGCTCCTCGTCCAGGTTCACCATGCTCCAGCCCACGTTTTCGTCCATCTCCGATTCCGAGCCGCCGCCCCCCTCCCTCTCCTCCTCCTGCTCGAAGTCCTGGAAGAAGGCCCAGACGCCCACGACATCAGCAGAGACCGCGACTCACCCCCCCATCCATTTGATAATGCTGCGTTCCATTTACCTCGGAGGTCGTTAGTTGGAGCTGGGAATGACGCCACAGCTGAGTTAACTGCGTTCCAGTACAACGAGTCGGGAGGCCATTTAGCACAATCCAATTCTAGCCAGGGTCATCGTTAGCCATCGTTAGCGATACCAGTCGATAATGCATTACGCTGTATTTTGTCCAGCTAGCAGTTGGGCAGTACTGTGCGTACAACCGATTTAATAAAATGCAAATAAGATGTAAATGCTACTTAGCAGTATAGAACTATGTCTGTCTATGAAGGCTGCAGCCATGTTGGATCCTGAGGTCGGGATTCCTCCAACTCCCAAACGGAACACAACCCCGCGTGCCCCGCCCTCACCATGATCTCCTCGCGGTCCTCGCGGTTCCCCGAAAGCCCGTAGGTGGGGATGTCACCCAGCGTGCGGCAGAACTCGGAGGTGGCATTGAAGACGATGTTGTTTTTCTGCTCCGGGTCCCCCGGCTCCTCCCCCTCCGTCAGTCCCTGCAGCTGCTTCACCTGCTCCGCCACCTTCGGGCAAAATTAACACCATGTCCGTTATTTTAAAGAAAGATAAAAAAAAAGGACGGGTCCCCGCCTTCAGGGAAAGGGTGGGGGGGGTGTGACTGACCTTCTCCCCAGAGTCCTGCATGAGCAGATTCTGCTTCAACCTCCTCTGCTTCTCCAGCTGCTTCTGTAGCTCCAGCTCGGCCTCGTCCTCCTCCAGGTTGACTGT
>JAABNY020000064.1:748495-774159 GCA_015164015.2 Brevimyrus niger | reverse complement strand
CTGGACACCACCCCCGAACTGCGGTACCTGGAGCCAAAGTCGGTGCTGCGCGTGTCATCTGTCAGGAGCTCGTCGGCCCTCACTGGCTTTTCCTTTTTCCTGACCTTCACCCGCCGTTTGGTTTTCTTGAAGGTGGCCTTGAAACGGACATCAGACATCGCGGGGACACGTTTACCACGGTAGGAGGATCACAGGACAAATGGCATCATCTATGAGTGCAGCATAACAATAATAAAAATAATAATTGATAATTTATTGATCCCTGTGGGGAAGTTGTCTTTATATCTCCCTCAACTCGCTCTTTGTAGAGTAAGCCGTCCGCGAAGGGCCACCTGTAGCGCTACCCGGGGAGCTGGGGGTTAAGGGTCTTGCTCAAGGACCCGCAGACGTGCTGAGGCGGAGCGACCTTCTGATTACAGGCACACCGGCTTAGCCCGCTGAGCCACACACGGCCCCCCATGAGGGAAAGTGTGCTAGCATACTCCTCCATATCCGGGGCTCCCCAACGCCGCTGCACGGAGTGCTGGAGATTTGCCCATTAACTGCATGCAGTCCAGTGGACCAGGAGATTCCGGCACAATGCATGCGGGGCCATGACTATAAAAAGGATAGAACTCCATACTGCAGTAGAGACAAAACTCCGCTCCGTCCAGAGGGTCAAGACTATCAAGACCGGCGGCCTGTAGTACGAAGTGGGGTTACTGGCTTATCGGGGTAACTTGACGGATTTAAGGTACCACAGGTTAAGTGGATTTCATACTCGTTCACTTACATTTCGCCCAGGCTACCTTAAATCCGACAAGTTACCCTGATAAGTCGGTAACCCGGCTTCGTAGTACAAACCACAGAACTACACCCACAAAAACAGCTTCTTCCCTTCAGAAGTTGAACTCAACAAAATCCCTGACCCCCGCTGACACAGTCCCTGCCTTTGACCCCCCCCCCCCGCCGTTGTACAATTTTCTCATGGGGATCAATAAAGAATCAATTAATTATTATTATTATTATTATGCCAGGCCAGTAAAGTGAATTCTGCTTCAGACTGGTGTATTCATAATCACATGACACATACCCCAAGGTAGCCATTTCAAAACCCCTCCTAATATGACCCCAATATTTGCAGCAACGGCCCAATACACACATGCATATTCTGACTGGACCACCAGCCCACCTTGTTTGAGAAATCAGTACCTCACTGTGCTATTCAACTAAGGCTTGGCAACGGATGCGATGTCCAAAAAGATACCAGTAACTTGTTGGAGAACCTTTACAGCCCGTGTCCTAAAGTTAAATGGTTTCTGTGCAGAAATATGCTCTTACCACCCAGTTAAATAGCCTTTGACTGCCTCACGCATTTGCACAGCGTTGCGTTTCCTGCACCGTTAACAATGCGGCTCAGGCGCCCAGCCTCCCCTCACCATCTCCTGCGGCGTGTAGAACTCCGAGGCGATGGCCAGCGCAGGCAGCTGCAGCGACTGCGCCTGGCTGCGCAGCGTCTCCCGGATGGCCTGCAGCTCCCGCTCCCGCTCGCCGTCGGCGTGCCCCCCCGCAATCAGCCGGAAGCCCTTCTTCTTCTCCCCCTCAATCTCCTCGTCGTACTTCGACAGCACCGAGTGGGACTTGAACTGCCGAATGCAAAGGGGAAACGTGAGAATGGCCGTCCCGTAAAACGGCAAACTGGTGGTTACATTTGCACACGAGTCACTCAGCACCCAATTTAATTGCCTATTTTGTTAAGTCCATTGGGCTAATCCAGCCGTAGAATGTAATCGTTACTCCCATCACAATGTACTTGTAACTCATGTGGTCAAATACAGCCATTCATCCATTCCCTATACCCCAGTCATAGGCAGGGTGGTGGAAACTATTAGAGACGCACGGATCCGATATTCAGATCCAGACCCATGCGTGACCGATCCACATCCTATACTTACTTATTTAGTTTTTGGTAATCTCTAAAAAGACAGCTCCTATTTCGTGTTAAATCTATTTGTACAATCGCACGACGGCTCCTCCCCGTTTTTTGCAGCACTCAAATCGAACGCCATCGCTGGCCTTCGGTCTTTTTTTTGCTACTCAGCGGGCGGGAGGGAGGTCATTGACTTCCGCCTCCTCCGACGTCTTGAACATAACCCTTCGCAGTACGAGGAGAGCAAGATGAGACGCGGCGATCTGGGATTATTTTGCGCTTTTAACACAAACCAGCAGCACAGCGATTTGCGATCTTTGTAAAGTTAAGTCTTGAGAAGTGGGAATAGAGTTTAATGGACAATCACACTTAAAACGCACACAATTGTGTGAGGAAAAAAAAAAAAAGCAATGGGTGATCTGGGAGTCGCTAACTCGGACTGTCTTGCGAACTCCCTGCAGCTTGTGATACAAGAAGGGCTGCCATCGCAACAAAGTGCAACTGAGCTGACGCCAGTGAGAGAAAAAAATTAAAATTATAAGCATTTGCCACTTGTTAAGCTTGTTTTAAAAATATTCATAATGAACTGCGAATGCCTCAAAAACACTTAAAACAAGACGTACAAATGCAGTGGAACAGTATGTTATGTATGTTTGTAGTAGCCTAATAAAATATTTTTGTCATACATGTTTTTAATCTGTATTTACTAGCTTAAATATATATATGTGTGTGTTCCAAGGTGAACTGGACAATAATGCACAGGCATTCTGGGTAACAAACACAGGCATGTCCATCTCACCGTGACCATGTCATCCACGCTCTCTTCCTCCTCGTAGGGTTTATATTCAGGCTTCTTCTTCTTAAGCTCCACGTTTTTCTCCGCTTTCTCCCTGTCCACCAGCCCCACGTTGACCAGCACGTCTTCCTTCTCCTCCAGAACTCCTGGAACCATCCCATCGCAAAGAGAAAGTGCCAGAAGTCAGGGACCTGAGCCAATCAGCGGTAAACCCACCCTCCAGCGCTCCCCACCCAGCAACAGACCTTTGTCTTCCAGCGTGAGGATGAGAGTCTCTCCCTCCTTGAAAGACTCCATCTTGTGCTGGACAGTGAGACCCTTCAGATCGCGGGCGCTGTAAGACTCCTGCAGAGCGAACGGGCACAGAAAAAACATTATCGGAATCAAAATCACAACCCAGACTTCCAGAAAGATTCAGAAACAATTCTATACCTTGTTTAAGACCAACTCATCAGAACACTTATTCTTAAAAATGACACAATAGCACCAAATTCCCAGAAAACGACACAGAGGACAGACTGACGAGCTCACCTTCTTGCTATCCTTAAACTCTTGCTCCACCAAAGTGCTCACCCCAAACTCCTCATCCATCTCCTCCAGCAGTTTTGCCTTAAAGGCAGAGAGGAGGGGGAGAGAGAGAGAGATGAGACGACAACAAGCGAAAGCACCTCCATTCCCAACGTGCGCCTTGACTCCTCACCCTCTTCTCTGCCAGCTCCTTCTCCTTGGCGAGCTTGCGGCTCCTCTCTACCCAGGCGGCCGTGTCGTCCAGCCATGGGTCATCCTCGGCGAGCGTCTTCACCTTACTGAGGAGGAGGAGGAGGAGGTGTCAGCGAGCAGCCCCGCCCTCACCTGCACACAGAAGAGGAGCCGAAGGCCCTGAGAGACTCACCCCAGCTTCTGGTTGAGAAGCCGCTTCTCCTTCACAGCTGCCAGCTTCTCCCGGATCTCGCTCTGCTGCCTGATCTGGACGGGGTTGATCACCTCAGCCACCATGGGATCCTCTTTGGTGCCCACCTCTGGTACATCAACCCAGTCAGTCACATGACATGGCGATTCAGTGCACAACACTCCGATTACACTTTCAAGTTAATCACACACCCCCCTACTCTCTTTAATAATCTGTAGGGGCATACAATAATAACAACAATATTAATAATAATAATCGATACTTATAATTGTCATTATGACTCCCTCTTTTTAGAGTAAGCTGTCCACAAAGGACAGCCACCTGTTGGGGCTCCCAGGGAGCTGGGGGTTAAGGGCCTTGCTCAACGACCCACAGACGTGCTGAGGCTGGCTCAGTAGGCTAACACTCTGTGCCAGCATTTCTTTGCATCTTAAGTAGATATTACACAGCGCACTGACTAATGTTCCATCCTTTCTGCACACAACACCTTGTATGTACATGACAGTTGGACTCAACAGGACTGACAAAGTCTTTCCGACCTGCAGGAACAACAATTATGAAACCCGACATGCAGACCAGCTCACCTTTCTTGGCTTCATTGAGCTCCAACGGTTTGAGACCCAATTTGGCCCTCAACTTGCTATCAAACAAGAGAGACAAAAACGCACAAAACCAAATGAGAAATGATCCACCTTGTTACCGCCAACGCATCTCTTACTGAGGACTGGCGGCGAAACTCACTTAGTCTCCTCGATGCTGAGTGATGCGTCTCCTGCCGCAGATTTAGGTCCAACAACTGCGAACAAGACATAAACGCTAAGAGCAAGATTTTTTTTCTTTAAAATAACCGACATTGTGCAAATTTTGCCTAAAGCATTTATTTACATGCTTGCAATACGTTCACGTAATTGAACTTCTATTTCCGCATTACCAGCCCATATTCTGATTATAATGATGCTTGGCGAAAGGAAGGCTACGGAGTTGTTATAGCCGCACAACCTACATGCACTGTCCTCGTTTCCAGGGTCATTCCTCTCCTTCTTCGCTCGCGGCTCGACGCCACTTCTTTCCCCCTTATTGCGGCTCTCCTTCTCCTTGTCTTTCTCCGTTCCCCGGCTGGGCCGTTCCCTGGACCGGGAGCGTTTTCTTTTTTCGCGGTCACGGTTCCCCTCCCGCTCCTTCTCCCTCTCCCGGTCTTTGTGGCGGTGCTTTTTGTGTTCCCGGTGCCTATCCTCGGCATCCCTTTCCCGTCCCTTTTCCTTGTGCTTCTTGGAAGAGCCCATCACTACTGCACTTGTCTTTTTTAAAATATTCAAACGGACTATAGTACAGGAAACAGAAGCCAATAAGCATTACCTGAAAACGTGTAAGTACTTAAACACTAAATCCCATTTCAGTGCTCTTAAAGATGGTCTTCTGGCGCGTTGTTGATAGCTGAGCTATCTTCGCAAGTCGATAGCTACGACACTTCAACAACAACCACATACGCATAATCCACGCGCGAGCATACTTTGACCTCTGCGCTCAATCTACATCCGGGGTCAAATTTAAAGTTGGCCCTTGTATATGACAGCGCACCCTGGTGGCTGATTATAAAACCGGTGATACACGCCAGACATTTCAATTACAGGTCACTGCATAGATGTGTTCGATAGGAAATAGGCGTACAAACCATGAACTTGTCCGTGTGATTAAATGGATTATGAATAAATTAAACTATAACTTTCAAACGTAACGAAGTTTCTGAAACATTGCAGGATTACTCTGGACGAATGGACCTTCTTATAATCATTGCAATTTAAACCTAGGATTAGGTCTAAACTTGCTTTCTTTACTAGACAGTGTCAGAGAGTCAGAAAAGTTTAAGTGAGGTAGCCAAGGTGGGACCAGGTTAATTTAGGATGAATAAATGAATATAAAGTGTCTAAAACATTGTTAAAAAAATCAGGCAGTGGTGCAATTATTAAATACATACTTAATGTATCAATTTCTTGCAGTTAAGGTAACCAGCTTGCACTAAGTACCAAACTTCTGCATTGCTGCTGTTGTGAGAGCACACGTTTAGCTCAGCAGTACAGTTAGTTCATTCTTTAGCAGAATACCATCAGGGACACTGTTACAAAATAGGAAAGGTGTTACAAAATAAAATGAGTTTTTTTTAATCAAAGTCTGATTTAACCAAAATACAAATACGGGGGGGAATGCAGTGGCCAGGTTTCAGTCTAGGAGTCATAGCCATCCTTTGCTACCCCCCAGGTTCAGCAGTTAGATCTCTGAATGTTTTTCTTGACCATTCTCAAAAAGCATTTCTATGTAAAGATTTCTGGACAACTTGTAGGCAATTACACAGAACGTATGAAACATGCATTTTATTAATACAAAAGGTTTAGCTATAATAAAGCCAATTTTCTTTTCCTCAATCAAAAACAATAAAATCCTCTCTACAAACAAACAAACAGTCAAACAACAAATTATTTTCGGGCAACAAAATATTGCAGAACACTAACGGTGCCTATTTTTTAATTCTGAGGTGTCAAATAAAATCGACGCCATATCTCAGCTCAGCACCAAAGCCACATAGATGGACTGTTACAAATTACAGGCTAACGGCATAATATCTCACCGGAACAATTCTGGGGTCGCACACAGATTTTTGTGTTCTTTAACCAGCCTCTTTTGATGCAGCCCTTGGACACTGTCTGTTGGATCAGCAGTAGCTTTTCTTTTACATCACATTTCCCGTCGCAATCTGAAATTCACGAAGGAACATGGGGCCTGTAGCAGCTGCGGCTCTGAGGCGTTGAGCAGTACTGTCTAACTCACAGAATATTTCAGATGTCTCTTTTATAAGTCTCGCTGTATACAAATATGTCACATCTTTTGTTCTTGAACGATCCAACCAAACGTCGAAATTTGCGCCGGAAGGCCGCTGGAAGAGAAGCTCGCCGTGTCCCGCGTGGCCAAGCGTCGGCTGTAACTGTCCGAGGTTATATTTCCGGCGCCTTCCGCGCAGGCCGATTGTCCCCGAGAGCCTCGACGCGCGTTTTCCCACCAGCCCCTCCCCGCCGGTTCTCCCCTGGGGAGCTCTCACCCCATCCCCCCCCCCAGCTTAGCAAGGAGGTGGTGGTGTCTGCAGGGCGGCCCAGAGGTGGAGAATCTCCCGGGGGCTCCTCTTGTGTACCAGGAGGACGGAGCGATAGGCACAGGGTCTGCCCCGGTCGGCCTCTGGGATGTCAAAGGTCAGAAACCCTGGGTGGTGGGTGGGCGAGATGCCCAGCCTATGGAGACACATGCCCATGTAGACGTCGTCGATGGGGAAGAGGTGAACCCTCTCGGAAACCTCCTTCAAACGCAGCGCCAATGCCCCAGAGTACACCACCCCTCCGCCGCCAGCATAGGCCGGATAGACTCCCTTGAAAAAGCTCTCGGGGATGTAGTATTTGGTGGAAGGCTGCCGGTTTGGGTCTGCGTTGCTGATCACGTCCCCCACCACCAGGTCCCGCGTCCCGCCGGTGCCGTTGGGCCCGGCGCCCGACGTCGCCTCCTGCTGGTGCAGGAAGTCCAGCAGGGAGCGCGTGCGCAGGAACACGTCGTCGTCGCCCTTGAAGACGAACCGCGCTTTGGGGCAGCGCTCCGAGAGCCAGCGCCAGAACAGCACGTCCTTCAGCGTCAGGTTGAAGAAGGTGTCCCGGAAGTCCCACTGCAGGATGTCCCTGTGGCGGTGGTTCTCCAGCTCCAGTAGGGCCCCCAGCTCCGGGTGATCCCCCGTCGAGCCGTCCTGCCTCCCCAGGAGGAAGACGGTGCGCACTAAGCCCCCGCTGGCTCCCTCCTCCCCTCTCACCCACCCCGACGCACCCCACGTCTGCCGAATGGCCTGTCTGGCCTCAAAGTTGCCCGTCTGGGATTTTACTGCCACCAAAAGCGTGAGCTCCTCCCCGTCGCCGTCTTTGTAGCCGCAGAGGTCCGGCTGGTCCAGAAGAAGTGGATACTGGGTGCAGTGCATGGAGAGGACGAAATCCCTCATCTGCTCGGGGAGAGAACTGAAGTCCCTGATGAGGGAGACCCAGCGGTGGTCTGGGCTGCACTCTGGCGCCCCCTGCTGGACACCGCTCCCCTGCTCTTGCGCCCCGGCAGTGGGCGTTGGGCTCGTATTAGTGCCGTTGCCCCTGAGGATGGGGTTGTACTGTCGGTCCAAGGGGTGCTGCAGCTGGTTCCACAGGGTTCCCTCCTCCAGCCGAAGACTCCAGAAGGGGTTGGCGGGGTGGGCCGCCAGCCCGGCGGAGTTGGAAGACATCCCAGTGGCCGTGAAGCGGACAGGGAGCTGGGGCTGGTGGTAGGACATGGCGATGCAGACGGAGACCACGACATAGACCAGCAGGTGCGCCACCATCAGGCAGGGCATGAGACACAAGCACAGGATCCGGCTGTGACATCGAGCCATTGGCTGGGGGGACCAAAGCGGGGAAGGGGGGGGGGGGAGATGAAATGGTGACAAAGGAGTCGTTAGTCGAAATTAAAAAGCAAACTAAAAGCATGACATGACACACAAAGCAAACGAAGAGAACAAACTCCAAAACTACATAGAATAAAAATTTGGGGTTGCTATTTTCAAATTTGCCGTTGTTGAGTTTAAAAGCCTGTCTTGGCCCGCTTGGACATCCCTCCCAAATCCCTGTTTACACTAGGGTTTAAAATGCATCTCGAAGCAGCAGGGTCATAAGTCAGCAAGAGAGACACGTCAACGCTTACCAAGGGTGTAACTTTGAGTTGAGCACTGGGGAGGTTGAGGTCTTCACCCATTCTGCGATTATTTGGGGGGGGGGGGGGGGTGTATTAATCAGTTTTTTTTATAGGTTGAGGCTATAATTAGTGCACATGCCGTTTACACCTGTGTGTCCAGATTTCGCCACTGTCCCAAGTCCTTGTTGAGGACACATCAGGACTCATTAGCATTTACACTATAAGAGAGACTTGGTGAAATGTGTCCCAGACCACCTCAGCAGGTGGTGCAGGTAATCGGATCACATCGCGTCTTGGCGGTATTCAGCGCCGTCTGCTTGGAATCTGATCGCACAAGAAGCTCTCTTAAATCAAGTGTAAAATGGACCTCGGTAACATCAACAGTACCATCTTAAAGTTTACAAAAATATACATGCACTTACAAGATTAAACTAAGGACACACCTCAACCGCCTTCACAAACACCTTTATAAAGAGGTAGTGGTCTTAATCACAATTAATTGTCTATCCAATTATGGTACAATGACAAAAAAATAAGATGTTTTAGTCTGTATATTCAATATAGAAAATGTATTTACTTAAATTTTAATTAAAACTAATAAAGCAAGTCACAATGTTTCCAAGATTCTTCCTCCATCAGATTCTCCAGGAGATGCTAACTTAATGTTTTGGTTTTAGTTGTGGATTCTTGGATTCTAGTTAACTCTGGCTTTGGTACCCTTTGGTACACCACATTGAGATATAGAATAGGCCTAATGAGTAAAAGAGACGTATTTACAAAAAAAATCTATTTTTAATGGTGTACACGTTTTAAAATGTGGGACCTGCCCATCAATGAGCTTGTTATAAGTATTTCATTGTTTCATTGCCAGGACGTACTGGGGTCACTACTTACAAGAAGCTAGATGTTTTTTCGTGGGACTGCTGCCTGGTGGGACAGGCAAGCTGCTGCTGTAACTATCCTGCGCTGGTCTCCGGGGGCTTGAAGCCACCCTTGGCGGCTCATTATCTCCACTTGTCCGAAGAGACCCCCGGTGCGCGAATCGCAACCCAGTACATGAACACTGAGTCTTAATGAGAGGAGCATTGCTTGTAAACAAGCGCCACTGCGCTTCTGTACGGGGCTGCGCAAATCCTGTTTTACGGCCTATTAATGAGTTTAACATATAAAAATATATAAAACCGAGTATAACATCTTATAATAATATCCGTTTAATATTGGCGTATGTGATTAATATTGTGTATATGTTTTCAGTTGAAGATGGGAGTTTGGTCACGACTTTAACTTGTATATTTCTACGTTAAACACCCCTTCTGCAAATCGTAGACGAGTAATTGAAGTGAGAAAATGACGCATGCGCAGGTGGACCGTGATGTGAAGCGTGCCGAAATGGACCCTTGACCGGATGTTTGTAAGAGCAAATCCCAGCGGCTTACTGGTGTTAAAACCCCTGTTCAAGGTACTTCAACATAATGACTTCGGTAAATACCCATCTGTGTACACTTACTAGAAGTTATGTAAGATTCCAGGGATGAAGGCAAAAACTCAATTATTAAGTAGTCTAGCAATTAAATGTCGAAGACGCAACTTAAAGTGATATTGAAAGCGTCATGGATATTCAAATATGGAAAATATGTCTCTGGTATTTCCTGAAATGAAAACAACGCAAATAGTTTATGTAAATAACGCGCAGCCTATGATTTGTGTCGTCTGGCCATGTGTGCAAATAATGATTTGCCTAGATAGACAACAGGGACACACGAATTACTCGAACAACGTGCACACCTGCTGTCACTGCCTTACAATTAACCCTATTAATTTCATCAAATGTAATTTGTAGGTTTGTCTTTAAAATCTGTGATTTCTGAAATCAGTCAAAAAGCATCAACACATGGGAAATGACATTCAACATAAAAACATTCTTTCGTCAACCCGACGGATAAATAAAATTAATAAATAAAATTGCCACTCTTGGTTTTCTTAATTTTGTCGTCATTTCCCATTGAGCAGTGCAAAATGTTCGCGTAGAGCAAAACGTTTTGTCCGAAATTAACGCGGAATACACAACACATCTGTAAGAGGACCTTAATTCATAAAATATTCATAAAACCCACCCAAGTTAAGAAGTCTGGCACCCATTAGAAAGCAGGCAAATAAAACAAGACGCGACTTTAGATCCAGCAGACCTGCTGTTTTGCGAGCTAATAACTTTTCCTCTATTACCTGTAATTTTCCTCCCGGTTCTTTATACCGGAACCCTTTATGACGAAATCATTTTACTGGCACGTGCAGGGATCCCGCAGCAGGATTGTGCTCAATAAAATAAACGAGACTTTAATACGCCGTTTAACGCCAGTTTATAGCCGAAGATCAGACAGCCCAAGTTCTTCTATGTCGCTGGATAGGAGGCGTGCGGTACTATACCACACCCTAGAGAGGATGTGTATTTAGGCGGAGCCACCCCCCGCAGCAAGCGCTAATCTCGGATGGTGATCCAAAGGAACTGACTGTCGTCTTATATTCTTTAAAAAAGTAAAATAAAATAAAATAAATGCTTAATCTAACTTTCCGCAATTTAGGCCTATTTTAACTAGTTATTGGACTTGGTAAAGGCATCAAGATTCCCGTCGTCGGGTTGGCGATCTTTAACTTTTTAAGTCTCTCTCACAGCCACAAAAAGGAAGGACAAATTAGGCCACGCGAATCTAAACCGCGCATCTACTGATTTTGAATGGAAACGTTCAGCAGTGGCTGCACATCCGGGCTGGTTGTTGAGCAAAAGCTACAAAAATTAGTTGTTGTCACTCACTTGAGTTAAAATACAGGCAATGGCGTAGAAACCAATATTTCCTCTGCCTTGTGCCTTGTGTAAAGACTGACTGCAGCCCTACGAAGATAATTTAGTTGGATGGATGGATGGATGGAAGGAAGGAAGGGTAAATAAATGCACAGATGCCTTTCCTTTTCGCGCAGAAAGTGGTATGGCTAACGGTCAAGCAATTCTCCAGTGATTGCACTCGTGCTTACATGCTTTTGACTAGTTTTACTGTATCTCGCTTTCACACCCACGACCTCTACTTGGCCGCAGAAATCGAAAAGAGTCCCGGCAGCTAAGACGCCGAGTCGCGCTTTTCTAAAACGGCGCACATTTCGTTTCATATAGAGCTTCTCGTAGAGCCGCAGGGAATGGCAGCGCTCAGTGCTAATTAAGTCTTGGATGTGACTGCAGCTCTCCGCCTACGATCCGTGCTGTATGGTCCCCTCTTCATCCCGCCAGCATGCTGACTTTCGCTGTAGCTGCAGAGATGTCCACAACTGGCTGGTATCTTGTATCTTCCGTTTTCTCTGAGCTGTGATGTAACTCCAAAGTGAGTTAGCGTGTCCCTGTTGTGGGTCCCTTAGGGTCCTGTGACTGTCACCAGTCTGCGTCATTATTTCACGGATGACAGGGAATGGAAACAGATTGTCATTTTGGTACTGGGATGACAACAGCCAACGTACACTGTATGGGATCGGTGGTGTATGTGTGTACGGTTAAGATCTACTATAAATATAATTGCAACAATCCCAATAATAAGCAAAACAGTCATATTTTGAATTTTCGTAAGTAAAAACAAACACGTGTTGTTTAAAAAAGAGTCCTTTATTAAACTATCCCAGTGAGGCAGATTTCACAGAGTCATTATAGAAGATCATTTAAACATGACACAATATTTGCCTTTTTTTTTCTCCTGCATATTTGTGTTCAATGGGTACAGCCCTATTATCGTATAAATAATTATTCAAAAGTTTAATTCTCATTACAATGAATCTTCAGCAGTAATGCCGTCATCATCGTTTTCGTCATATCTGCCGTATCACAGCAGGACCGCCACATCAAGCACAGCGACGCTCAAGGGAGGATGCTGAAATACACAAGCAGTAGCCTCGTTGATACTGGACATTGTTAAAAAAAAAACAAAACAAATAAATAAACACGGTGCATCAGTGGCAAACATCTTAACACAGCCGTAACGAGTCAGAAGGACATGTTCCGCCTACATTCTGTTACCAATAACCGAGGGGAAGGAATGCCAATCTGAATCCAAGTGCACAAAATTATGCAAGACCCACAAAACGCGTTGCAGATAAAAATCCAGGCTGCTTCAAAACATTCTGGCAACGGTGCTGTAATGTTGCGTGTACCTTACTATAGTGCACGTGATATATCCTCTGCATCCACTTCAAAATAACCGGCTCACGTCTGTGAGCAACCAAACGCAAACCCATGCCATAACACTCAGGATATTTAATTTAGGCCCTGTTATAATTATTTAAGGTGGACTGGTACAGCAGCGGTGTCACAATGTTATCGGAACGTCATCTTAACAAAATTCATGATGACAAAAAATGCTAGTGAGGACGGTAAGCAGAGCTTATTTTAACAGAAGTGCAGTGCTTTTCTCCAATCCATAAAAAAAGAATCGTCCTTGATCACACTGTTCCTGTACTCCATTTCGCATTTGGCACAAGGAAACGGTATCAAAACCAAACAGGCCTACTGAATACATCAATAAATATAAGCACAAACGCTATCAAAAAATTAAAAAATATGCAACCTTCCAGAAAAAAGAACCAAATATTTACATAACGAAATATACGTTAGACGACGTTGATTTTATGGAGGAAATCGCACAGGTTCACAGATGTAAGTTAATTCAAATCGAGGGGAATTAAAGTTTCGTATAAAGGGAACTGAGAGAACCTTAATCAAAGTAAGGATAATTATCAAACGACACGTGGTTGCTGGCTCACCTCCCCCCCCCCCTCCCCGCGTTTTTACGC
This sequence comes from Brevimyrus niger, assembly GCA_015164015.2. Taxonomy (NCBI): domain Eukaryota; kingdom Metazoa; phylum Chordata; class Actinopteri; order Osteoglossiformes; family Mormyridae; genus Brevimyrus; species Brevimyrus niger. Next base: position 760,980 of record JAABNY020000064.1, on the reverse strand, counting down.
TCCACATCAGCCTTAAAAACATGGAAGAATTTCTGTGTTTAGAGACCACGGACATTGATTCGCCAGAGTGGGAAGGTCCATTTACAGTAACAGTGAAAGTCAGTGCAGGTTACGCGATATTGGGTGGACATATTGCTTCGATTAACAAAAATAACGATCCACATCGTTTCAGAAAAATATTCTATGAAGGCTGTTATGCCTCTGGTATATAAACGTAGCCTGTGCGATCGAGGGCACTTTTTAAAGGGGGTTATTTCAAAGCAGTTCGCGCAGAACGCTGTATTAAAACGGTGTGAAAATATGCAAAGTGAAAATTTATAAATGCTGTACATGTCTGGTGCATGTAGGAGGGACTGACGCTAAGATCATAGGCAAAGACTGTAAGTATGTACTTCCACAAGGTCTCAGTAGCCTGTTTAGCAGTCAAGGAAAAGGATTCAATTCTAAAGCGCCCAAACTCCAAAACACATGTACACATTCAAAATGAATATGCTAAAGTCAAAATAAGTTTGTAAATATTAATCAAAACATGCGCTTTCACGCGCACACACACCGTTCTGCATGCAAGTAAAATTTAAGCAAAAAAAAAAACCTCACAAAAGCTGATGAGCAACCTTAGTAACTATTGTTGAAAAACGTTTTTTTTTGCCAAGGATAAAAACGGAGCATTATCACCTCAATTGGTGCTCGATCTGGAAGACACGTTAACCAAGGCATTTGAGCGTTCTGGTGGCGATGCTTCACTTTTTGCATCAGACTTTAGTTATCTACCAAACGTAACATTTCCCCTTTTAAAGGGCGTGACAATAAAATTAACAAAGACCAAAAAAAGGACCAAACGAATCGACTCGAATTGAATTGAATATGTCTCGGAGCACATCCCTGTATTACTGGCCGGGTAATTTGTGGAGAAAAATTGTTGTGCAAACCCTCAGTGTCTCGTAAAAAACTGTAGCCCTACAATCCATTTACGCTTCACATCAGCTCTCAACTTTTGAATTAACAGAACCAACGTGAAAGCTCAGCTTATCAAATGGCGCATTCGCATTCTTAGCAGCTATAGAAACTCCGATATCCGATATGCACACTCATGTCGGGTACACGGGCGGCATCTTGGCGTTTTATAGATCACGTTTGCGCAACAAAGCATACACTAAACTTACAATGTATGTACATCTGTTACTGGAACACCTGGTGTAACCAAAATACAAACCCAAGCGGTCACGCTCATAATTATAAATGTATAAACAGCTATGCCGCGAAAACTGAATATGTTAGCGGAGCTTGGTCGACAACAAACCTCGGATATTAAGCACTTGTCTAGCGCTTTGCCTATATACAGGATTCTTGTGCTCTTTCAAAACCGAGTTGATTGCCGTAGCGTGAGGATCACAGAAAGCGAGTGGATCCCCTTCCGCGACAGCCACCCGGCCACCGAGCGACAGAACGAAGCCACTGCGACAACGAGAACCGTAAACTACTATAAACAGGGAAATATCCGGTATCACAGTGAATATAAGAGTAAAGCTCACACGTTATCACCAGTTAATCTAACATTATAGACCGTAAGAATGCATAGTGCTTTAGCAGTGGTACAGTAACGTTTAAACCACATAGGGAAAATAGCTATAAAAAAAAGTTATACAGAGATAAAAGTGGGGGTGAAAAATAGCAGAGATCGATTATCTAATATCACGATAATATTATACATGAGTGGTAATAAAAAATCGGGTGTCATTTAAATGAGAAATGACCGATACAGACATGAACATGTCATAATTTAAAACCTTGTTCGTTCATTATTCTAAAACTATGACTAGTCAGCCAAACAATTTCCTTAACGTTCACATTATACCTTTATTGATATCAGCCTGTATCTATACTAAATACGATTAAATGCGTATATTGATATTAATTACTGTTTATCCAGATTAACCTAGATCGTTCTATTTATTATACTGGTGTTTCGCTAAGCAGAAGCCTTAGGAACTTTTTAGAATTCTTGTCTTCAAATAGATAGAATATCTGTTCGCTTTGTTTCTCTTGTCAGCAATGATTTCCTTTTCTTTTCGCTGACAAAAGTTATAAAAGAAAAGACAAAAAAAAACAATGCTTACAAAAATAATACAATACTGCATACTTGCTCCTGTATATACTTTTCAACACAGTAAATATTCAAAGATACAGTCCAAAAAAAAAAAACCCCAGACACACAGAAATGGGATTTCTTTCAATAATAACCCTGGGGAACCCATGGGGTCATATAGGACCCTTCCTTTTATTTCTGCCTTACATTCAACCTACTCATCAAAGTTAAGAATTTTATTTTATTTTATTTGCTTTACAGCCCCATTGTACCATATACGACCCAGTAACAGTGACATTTAGTGATTACTGACTGAATTAACCCGATTTTTATCCCTGTCGAGCTTTGAATAGGTAAGTGGAAGAAATTTTGCATCGTCAGTTATAATGTGTAGATATAGACTGTGTACAGCTAGGTTTTGGATGTTTGGAAACTTCTCTGACAGCTGTGATGATCATGTGCCACGTGCTCAACATCAGCCTCAGACAAAAACAAAGGGAATACAGGTGGTGCACCAGACCTCACAAACCACCAAAAGTAAACTTTCTGTGTGTATTACACCTGTTTGCAGGTCTGTTCACTTGACCCGTTTCTAGATTGATTGGCATGTCTGAAGCGTGTGTTTCATTGCCAGAACGTGGTGAATGATGAAAAGGAAAACTCAACGAATGCATTTTGAACATGAGAATGTTGCAAAGATTTGGGTTTTTCCTTCTTTTCTGTCCTTATTTCATAGGTGAAATTGACAAGTTGGAACAGCATGAACAGTCCAGTGGGTCGTATATGGTACATTCATAACATGGACTGGGAAAAGGGTGATTTTTAAATAAAACACATGTTCAGCCAATGGACATATTTTTCCTATAATGATAAGGTGGTGTGGGTTCCCCAGGGATAATCCAGCATGATGAGGTCCACATATCAATTATTTTTGAAGTTAACGACCGGATTATGTCCCATCGGCGTCGATTTGGTTTGGTGAATCTGTATCACAGTCGTCCAGTTTGATCCAACCTTGCCCAGTCATAGCCGGTACTGGTACACCTGGTTTACCTCTGGTTACCCCTGCGCAAAGTGTAGATTTATTGCACTTTATCCAGGAAAAGGGGGCAAATGTATTTAACCATAGTAAAAGTACTGCAGTTTAGGACACTGTAGCATAGTTTGGTCCAGCGCAACACTCTGTGAAACAGTACGGCGTGGTATTTAACTCTGATGAATCCTACCTAAATATACTGCTTTTGCACCTGCAATATATGCACCTTACAGTGCCTGCTATCTGTCTGCACACTGTGCATGTCAGTATTGCAATGCAACTGCTTATACTGCAAATTACAGGCAGGAGCAGAAGCACAATATCTAGGCGGGTCGCAGCAATTTGAACTGTCATAAAAACTTGGCACGTGTTATAAATACAAATTGAGGTCTAGGTTTGCTGGTAATCCGAACGGGAACTCATCTCTCCTCTACTGCATCTATACATCTGTCCATCAGGGGCCTGGTTTGGTGGAGACAGACCTCGCGTAGCTGAACGTAGCTCTTTTTCCATGTCCCTGTCTATTTTCATTGTGGTAAATACACCAAGACTGTTGTCTCTCTGCATACTCAATGAGTTCTGTTTTGATGTCATTGCCTTTTCTTCAGTTTCTCTCTCTACCTCCCATTCGCTCACAAACATCTGAGTTAATGCACGTGCATTTTCACAGTGTTTTTGTCGCAGCTGTTCATACTGCCCACGTCTCTCCTCCGCCAGTGTCTCCCTCCGATGCTTCTCCTTCGCAGAGTCGTACTCTCTCTCTCTCCTTCCTCCCCTTGACCCCCCCCCCCACCCTTACCCCACTTCCCCCGGAAACATCACTCACACCTGGGTCTCCAGGCCGTTGAGCTTGGGCGTGAGGATTCGCGGGGTGATCCCGGAGTCGAGGTCCCTCTCGAACTCTAGCAGTTGGCCCATAAAGTTGAGGTTGGGTGAGACTACTGGCCGCCGGCTCCGGACATACTTGTAGGCGTCCATCATGGTCATGCGTGTGTGCTTCATCAGGTAGGCGATGACGATGGTGGCCGAGCGGGACACGCCCGCCTGACAATGCACCAGCGCCCCACGTCCTCTCTGATGTGCCTCCTCTGCCCGTGAGGGGGAGCAAATCAGCAATTCAGCAACAGACATTTAAAAAAAAAAAAATCAATTTACACAGCAACTGCCTCTGGGAACTCCCGAGAACTTCATTTAATTTTAATCTGTTGCGGTAATTTAATTCTCGACCTTCACTTCAGGGTTACCGATCCCTCCCTCTCTCTCTCCGTGTTAACGTATCCCACAAGAGGAGAACTTGAAGAGAAGCTCTCCAGAACTTCTCTGGATTTAGGGTCTCCTCAAAATCGACGCCTTTTAACACACGCTTGCAACAAAAAAAAAAAAACTACAGAAACTAAATTTAGCACTAACGAGAAAAGAAGACAGCAAGATGACTCATGAGAATGACCGATACAGGCATGAATGTCATAATTTAAAATATAGTACAGGAAGTCCCCAGGTTAAGAACAAGATCCATTCCCTAAGTCTATAAGTGAATTTGTAAGTAAATCGGAACAATAATAACACAGTAAACAATAACAATAATAATAATACCGTAATAATAAAAGTGACTACATATGGTACCGTACTGGACCTTGAGTCGACAAACTGCTGAAGCTGCAAAATGCTTGCACATAGTGTTTGGATTTTTTATTACCAGCCTTTGTATTTAACCTGAATCTGAATATAATAGACTTTATGGCAATCCGTTCATAAGTTAAAGTCTTCTGTAAGTTGGGCGTTCTTAACCCGGGGGCCACCTGTATATATCTGAGGAAAATACGCATGTTAAGCTAACCGAGCTTCTAAACCAGGCTGGAGGACCAATGGACGCACTCCGCACGAGGTCCTCCTTCCCTCCTGACCGAAACTCACCGATGAATTCGAACACCTCCTCGAAGTACTGCCGGAGGTTCTGCTTGCTGCTGTCGGTGGCGGGCAGCCGCTTGTAGTGGATCAGCCCGGTGTCCAGGTGGTAGAGGGGCAGGTGGGTGGTCACATTGACAACAAAGCCAATGTTGAGCCTCAGCAGCAGATCCAGGTCCTGGGCGTCCCTCTCGTTGCCGAGGAACAGGAGGGGCAAGATGGAGCTGATAGCAGCATTTTCCACGTCTGGAGTCATCAACCCCTCGTCCGACAGAGAGGTGGGGAGTGAAGAAGACAGTGGAAGCGACAGATGGACTGCAGGGAGGATCGGAGATATGAGGAACGTTAGAAACGGCAGATTGAAGTAAAATACACTGAACGTTTCACTTGTATTACGGGAAGAATATTTGGTCCGCAAAATGCTAAGGGGAACATTAAAATCAGACAACAAAATACCATCATGCAGACACTGCAATGCAGACGAAATCCAGAAACCTTTCCAGGAAGGGATAGAAGGAAAATAGGATAGAGAAAAGGCTGTAATCAGATAAAAAGCATTTCAAACGGGGCTCTTAGGCATACGACCAAAATTTAATCATATATGACTTAAGGGCATAAATTATTCTAATTTTATCTTAGACGTGGATCTAATTCATGAAAACATGTTTGTTGTCACTAGCTCAATTTGCAGAGGAAATTACTTAAAAATCCCCTTTAGGAGGCATTGGGAGACTTTGGCTTAAGAGCTTTTCAATTTCATTAACATCTGACTGATATATATATCAGGAAAAGTGGCTGACAGTTCAAATAATTTCTTAAACAAAATAAAGACCTTAGGTGAAATGAAACCCAACACGTCATTCTCAAAGTCCACAGTGAGCAATTCCTGGGTTTAGGAACCAGAGAAATATTATTTTCCTTGTGATGTAACTGACATGTCCAGGATATGCATGTCAAATTTTGTAGCGAAGAGGAACTGAGATCTAGAAGCAGTCGGTATATTAGATGGCTCTGCTAAACATATTTATAGAACAGAGAACATTTTGATCCCACTAGAAAGGACTAAGCTTCTTCAGATGAAGATCCACTGAGAGTAAACTATTGTCTGCTCTATTTATAAATCCGTAAACAGTTCTGGACTGTGGGCACACCATTTAGTATTCCTGTTACAGTTGGTTTGCCGATCCTTACCTCTCATGTTCTCCTCATCTTGCTCAGCATTGAGCGAGTTCAGGACCAGGTGGAGTGACCGTGCAGAAGGGAGGGTCCCCCTCTCCCAAGGTTTGGGCTTGTTGAGGGTGGAGTGGCTTGAGGGCGGAGGAGAAAAGGAGAGGGGTGACGCGGGTGACGCGGACCTTGAGGGAAATGAGCGCATCAAGCCCGGTTCCTCGTCTTGCCCACTGCCGTCCATCATCCCCCTGTCTTCGCTTTTGGTCCAGAGTCTCTTCAGTGAGTCCCGGCCAGTGTTTTGACTCGGGCCAGACCCAATGAAGTCCAGGACTGCTGCTTTGCCCTGCTGCAGCCGTCGGCGTCCAGCGTGGTCTGCGAGGTGGGACCGCGTGAACTCCAGCAGGTTGCGACAGTCCAGAATCATGGGGCTGGTCCCATTACTGCTGCTCTGGTACTGATTTCTCGGTCCTGCGGCCATTCCCAGACCTTTCTGGTCATGGTGGACCTTTGACTTTGTCATCTTCTGGGAAAGCTCATCAGGCCAGATAGTGCGCACACTGTAGTCATCGTCGTCATCATCGGGCGGGAATCTCCCAGACATCAGTGGCCCGCTGCCACTGGCGACCTCTGGGGGCTTTAGTCGACGGGGGTTATAGGTCACTACGATGGGGTCACTGCTGCAGTAGCTGCAGGAAGAGCTGCCAGCCTGGCTGGCTTTCGGGTCGCAGCCAGTGACACAGTTATGGAGGGCTCGAAGGGGGCTGGAGGTTGAGAGCGGTGAACATGGCAGACAGCCCCCAATAAGCTTCTTGTGTAAGGAGGTGGGGCTCCCAAAGCCATTGCCGGAGCAGGATTTGCAGCGGAGGGGCCCCAGGAGCCCGATTCGACAGTCAGAATTGGTGCTGCCGGACGAGGAAGTGTTTGTGGTGGATGCAGTGGACAGGCACCCGCCAAGCGTCTTGAACCCCATGACTCCCGATGCGAAGATACCACCACTGCTCCTGGTTCCTCCCGCTCCCTGAGAACGGGAAAGGCTGGACGAGGGGCTCGCGCCACACCCCCGACACCCTCGAGAGTGACCGCCGCCTCCGCTGCGGCACACCAGCCTCCAGCAGCCGCAGTTGAAGGGGTGCCGTAAATCGATGGTGCAAGAATGGTCCGGGCTGGGGAAGCCTCGAGAAGAGCTGGGGGAGGGTGGCAAACTGTGGAGGTGCTGCAGGTGGCGGTCCCTGCCTCGAGACAAGCGGGACTGCCCGCTAAGAGGGAGGAAGTGGGGCAGGGCATGGGAAGGAACGGAGGTGATAACGGGAGGGTATGGATTGCGCAAGGTGGAAGTATGGTGGGCTGTTGGGGTGGAACCGTAGTGCCGAGGAAGGCTATGGTGGAGGTAGGGAGCCTGGAGGAGGGTTCCCAATTTGGAGCTGGCCTTGTCACCTACAGAAGATACCTCCCTGAGGTTGCGTGATAGGTCTGTCTCTTTCCTGAGCTCTGGATGCCGTCCTTCTGCAAGTACAATGCCGGGAACAGCTCCTGAGGATGCCTTGGGATGGAGGTCTCTGACGCGGAATGGGTTCTGGACTTGCTGCACCACCACCTCGCCGGGTCTTCCTGAGGTTCCACCCACTTTCCAGTCCTCCTGTCTGAGATCCAGATGCAGGGATAACTTCTTCTCTCTCCGGCCTTTTAAGCTCCCTCCATGGGACTCGCTGCCCCACGGCCCTCTCTCCAAGCTGCCTTCTCCTCTGCTGCCCAGAGAGAGTTTAATATCCAAAGTGTGCCGCTGCTTATTCCGACCTGACCCAAACGTCAGCGTCTCATCGCCATGGCTGTGACCGCAAGCGCTATAGCCGGACTCTGCATCGACCGCTCTCTCCTCCCTGGCTCTCCATTGATTGCTGGAGGAGCTGGACTTTCCTTCCGCATTCGGGTAGACGGAGGGACGGGAGCGGGAATGGGATGGAAGGGGGTGGGGCTGCGAGGGAGGTGCTGTCGGATTGTTCCGGATGGAATGCTGAGGAGTAGACTGCAGGGAGCCCAAGGAGAGGGGCAAAGTCTTGGGCCGCTGGATGACCACTATGCGCTCGTCAAGGGGGAGTGGGGGCATCTGAGTAATCACAAGGCAGGGAGAACAAAAGAACATCACTGTGACTGGCATAAAAAGAGCACAGGAGAAGTTCAGTACAAGTAAATATACCACAACACACCCCCAAAACACTTGCCAACAGGCAAAAACATTCAAATTATGCGTTCTCCCTCCACAACTTTATGGCCTGTGAGAAGCTAACATTGACCCAATTTGTCACAGGCCGAGTCAGCATCACTCTGATCAGATTCTCTCAGAGCAGCAGGCTCTAGGGCTGGGTACAGCACAATGTCTGGTAGCCCTGTCAGTCCTGGGCTTGCAGAGAGGACATAAACAAGCTATCCTCATAGCCTTTAGCAGTCGTTCATATTGTTCCCATTTGCTGTATCTGGTCCTGCTTCAGTCTGCCTAGTCACAACATCAGTTTTTTTTAAAATGTCTCACTCCAAACCTAAGTCCTTAACTATCTTTCCCAGTTTATTTTATTTTATGAGCTTTAGAAAACACTAAACTGAAGAAGTGTTGCGTCCGTCCAACATGGAGATTAAATAAAATAATAACGTGCTGACACTGGGTTCTGGGACAGCCATGTTGTGAATTAGCGTAGAAAACTTACGGGTGCCAAACGGAGAGCACACGCTGGAAATGGTCTGAGTCTATGTGCGGTCTAAAACAAAAATTATGCATCCTTCAATGCAGCTGTAAAAGTACGTTTACTGGCGTTGTCTTGCTAACGGTTGGGGTATAGAAATAACATGAAGGTTAGCGAAAGGTTATTGTTTAATTTCACACTCAGATATCTGTTACAATATTCGCTACGTCACGTAGGCTAATCATTTGCAGTTTAATGAAGGTGTTACGGGAGGTTAGCGGTCGTTTTTGGCATTGCATTTTAGGTGCAAATTGAGCGTCACTATCGGAAAGTATTAGAAAAAGTCTGAATTAAACGTTAATGACAAATAGCACATATTTATGTTATAACGTTGTTTGGTCCGTGCATGTCGCTAACGGTGCCCTAACCTCCCGGCATTGTTAGATCAAATACTATGCGAGCGTTCTTTGTTCCCGTAAATCCGTCAAACACGGTAATAAAATGAAAATGAGCAATCGAGTGACCAACCGGGTAACCGTCAAACTGTTATTATTATAATTTCACTCAGGTCTAGATAGTGCTTTTTTGTTATTAGAATCGCAATTTTAAAATAAATATTATTGCTACCAGATTACCGTATCTTCAGAAGCTAGTTATAGCCTAGTGTTTAGTGAAAGCAGTTAAATGCAATTTGAATATAACATTTTGAGTTCTATTTGTAAATCGTATCCACTTTGACTGACTGAATCCCTCGCTTTCTGATAAAAGCCGTAGATCAGCATAATATCAATAGTATCGCTATGTTTTTGTCCGATTAATAATGTATTGTTTATGCTATTCTCAGCATCAGCCATAGAATTTGCCCCCCGACGCCTGAGGGACGGAGTGAAGGGGATTTATAGTGTAGTTTAAAAAATAATGCCTTTGTATCTTACACGTTAGACTATATTCAGATCGAAAGAGGCTGAGTTTCGAGGAGACAGACATGTATTACATGGCATAAATGACAACAATTTTCACTTAAACCAGTAATTTCGTCTTATTCAATTTAAAAGGGAAGGTACTAAATTTGTACATAAGTGATTATGCCTCACATGGTGCATGTTATTCGTCCATGTCCGCAATACGATAATACGAATTAATATTAATTTAAAAAGCACTACTTGCATGAACAATAATGAACACATTCAAATAAAATGCAACTTAAATTCCAATCGTTCACTCACGTTATGAATGCCCTTTCCGCCGTATCGTCATATTTAATTAACAGAAATTCTTCCGTTTCTAAAGCGAAATTCTCGCTGTGTAGCAAAATCCAGAGATTTATCTTCTTGTGTGTTCCGCAGTGATGCAAGGGATTTTTCTGCCTTTATCTGTCACCCATGTTGGGCTAAGAGAAATCCCAGACATTTGATGAGATGGGCAAGCGAGCCTGTATTATGAAGAAAGGAAACATCCGAGGCATTACGACAAAATCGGCATATTCAGGAACAGTGTCAGTGTTTGTGTATGTATGTGTGAATCTAAGTGTGCGTGTTTGGATGTGTATGTGTGTGTGCGCGTGTGCGCGTGTGTGTTGGACTGTGTGTGAAGAAGTAAAACAGAGGTGGTCTCCACAAAGCGCATGACATCACTCCAGACCAATGAACGAACAGATTCTGGTGACGAAGCCTGCGACCCAAAACCATTTGCTGGCTTATGGTATAGAACAGCGATAGAGAGCCGATGAGAAGGGGGAGTGCAAAATGGTAGACATGCGAATTATGCAAGAAGTTGTAATTATATAAACATCGAGGATGTGTTTCATTTATCATTGAACTTTCTTGTGGGCTTCAGGTGTTTTGTTATCAGACTTATCCAGAAATCTACTACCGCAAATGTTACTGTTTTTGCGTTATGTTTACGGTTTTTTATATTGTATAACGAATTGTATTAGGAACAAAAATCCCTAAGCCTAGACACGAACTGTGCTTGAAGTCGGCCGGTACTCATCGATACGCAGTACCATCACCGCTTTGTTGTTCTCATCAGAGTACCCGTACCTCTCAATAAGTTGATACTGAATAACAATTAAGGGGAGTACCAGTATTTGGTACTGAATAACAAGGGAAGTACCGGCACCTTGTTAAACTAGCTGCCCACCCATTCTGGACATACTGCCCAGATAAGTTCATGTAGGCGTCCAGAAACGAGCTGGTATACAGCTGATCTCTAGAGAGTCCCATTCTGATTCATTGTGATCTGCCGCTGTTGACAGAAGGGGTTCCTTAGCTAAACCTTGCTGTCATGATATGACATTGACCAGTTGTCATCAACACCAAGGCTTTATTATAAGATCAGACAATCTTATAAATCTATTAAAATGATCCTGCTCTTTCTGTCCGTCACAACACAGTTATAGGAAGTGATGTTTTAAACCCTGTTAGAAATTTTGAATGTGGAAGGCAGGGTTTAGTGCCTCGCGAATGATTTTAACCTGTATCATGTGACTTTGGGGTTGTTGTACATGGCACAATAACATGATTAAGTAAAAAAGTAACTTTAGCAAACGTGCAGACATATATTTTGTATTTGTCCCACTTATACGTATATTTATCTCACACGTTTCCCCATAAAATGTACACATTACGTCTTCTGTGACAATTTTCTGTAGGCCTACACGGGATGTCGAGGCTACAATTGTCTTCTTGGCCCCTCCATATTTTGAACACTGCAGGTGGCGCTAACCGCCCTTTCATCTCTGAAGGCGATAAAACTGTGAAGCGAATATGGCGGGAAATCCAGGGAAAGTTCAAGCAGGGATTTCCCCACTTCTCTGATCTTTGTCAGGACTCCCTTGGGGTTATTGGGAATTACCAAGGTCACGCTCTATAACGATTGTCCTACTTTACCATAACTCACAAAAAGTCCATAATTATAGTCCTTCACCAGATACTCTTATACATAGGTTTTTGGATGCTGAAGTCGGTGGGTCATTTTGCTTTCGCACATAGTTTCTATTAAATAACAGATTATTGTACTATCTATATATCCCAATTTCTTTCTTTACACTGTCTTCCGCATTAGTTATTTAGCTATCATATCAGTTCTATTCAACTGTCTCCGTTTTTACAATAGCAACCAGCTGCCCAATTGTTGTGAAACGATTACTTCTGTTTTTTTTTTTGTTTTGTTTTTTACTATAAATTGAACGTTAAAAGGTATCGACTTCCGTGTCGACTGCACGCGGAAAAGCCCTTTGATTACACTAATGCGTTTTTTCAGTCCTCACTGTTCCCCCAGTATCAAATCAATGCTTTTCTTTTTGGTTTAGCTGTGAACAAAATACTGTTTCCCATATTATGTATGACGGCAGCCTACTACACCTTAGTAGGGTTTTACATCTTCTTTGTTGACAGACCAGCCCTGTCATGTCGCCAGCTACACCATGAATTTTTAGGTTTATTAGTTTCCTTACAGGTTTTGGGTCAGAAAAGGGAAATTTAGCTGTTTCTAACATTTCTCGATCCAAACATTTCCCAGTGAATAGCTTACAAGGAAGAATGTCTAATTCTAACTTTTAATAAACTACTTCAGCATAAAGTACATTAATCACATTATATAGAGTTAGCAA
>JAABNY020000064.1:735829-748395 GCA_015164015.2 Brevimyrus niger | reverse complement strand
GGAAGAATGTCTAATTCTAACTTTTAATAAACTACTTCAGCATAAAGTACATTAATCACATTATATAGAGTTAGCAAAACAAATAAGCAGAAAACAGATAAAATTCGACTGTAGCGTTATTTTTTATCACTATTTCATAAATTGATTTATAAATATATACAGTGTAGCCAAAGATTATTTGCACACTATGAAAAAATTGATAAAAATGGAAATTAAATTGAGGATCAATTGGAAAACAAACTTCAAAAACTGTCTAAAATGTTACAATTATATGTGTGCTATGTAAAGAAACAAGGAAGGCTTTTATGCAAAACGTATTCTGGAATTATATTCAAATTATGTAATTTATTGCCTTCAAATAATTATTTGCATACCTGGCCATTCATGGAGTTGGATGAATAGTGGTAACAGGAGGAGTTCCCAGTCATAATAGAGATAATTAACCACAACACACAACAGCAGGTGTCCCAAATAGGCAGTTAATTGGGTGCCCTTAGTTTCTACAATTAGTCTTGGTGGTCATTCTCCACACAAGCATTTGTTGGGTTAGTTGAGTTTTCCAACATGGGTAAAACTGCTGAAATACCCAATGGATTGAGGGAAAGAATCATAAAATTTCACAGTCAGGGTCATTCGGTTAAAAAAATTGCCACTGGACCTGGTATGAAGCCGTCAGGGTCTGCACCCTTCTGTCAGAGTCTTTCATGTCCTCTCACTGTTTGGCCAGCAGGTGTCTGTTTTTGTGTTTTGATTTTGTTCCCCAGTGTTTCATTTGTATCGGTTTTCTAGTGTCTGTGTTTTGTGATTTGTATTCAGCTTTGGTTTTTTGCTTTGTGCCCGTGGTTGTGTGTTCCTTGCCTGTTATTTCCCTAACGTTAGATTCTGTTTCCTAGATTGAGTTTCATGATTTTAGTTTTTTTAGTCTCACGTGTTGCCTGTTACCAGCCCTTGTTAATTGTTTTCACCTGTCCTGCATTATGCTTGTTGTATTTAAGTTCCTGATCCTGTTCTGCTCATCCTGGAGTCATTTTTGATGTTTCTGATGATGTCAGTAATATATTTCATGTTCTTCTCAGAAGGTGTATTTGAGTTGTATTCAGAGTTCCTGTTACCCTGTGTTGTGTTATTTCTACTTTGCCTGCCCTCCTGTCTGCCTGCTCTTGTTGCCCTGACCCTTTGTAGTTAGTCTTTGTTTTTCTCTATTTGCTTTTTGACCCCTCGTGTTCCATTGTTTTGTGATATTCCCAATGTTTTCAGTTTCTGTGAGCAGTTCATCCTGTGAGCTACAGGTGGATCCTCCCCCTCCTTTCCCTGCCGGCCGCATGCCCTCCCCTCCCAGTCGAAATTCCCGAGCCTGTGACATGAGGCATACGTCCGTGTACTACGTCATTCAGAAATTCAAGAAGATCGATGAAGCCATTATTCTGGAGGAAAAATGAAGGAAAAGAAATGTACATCAATGAGCTTGCCATGAAAAACTGAAGGCTGTTTGCTGCACAAATTACAAAGCAAGTCAAGTCTTTATTGCACACAAGCAACAAAGAGCAGGCTGAACAGACATGAATTGTTTGGCAACATTTCTCATAAGAAGGCATTAATAAGTAAAAAGAACAATCTGAAACGCTGGAAATTTGCCAAAAAACATGAGAAGCCTATACGCTTCTGGAAATGAATCGTATATGGTTTGATGAATCCAAATTCAACATGTTTGGATCAGATGGTCATGGCGCTACTCAAAGAAGGAGTATAGCCCCTAGTGCCTAAATCCAACCATCAAATATGGTAGTGGGAGTGTGTTGGTTTGGGATTGCATGGCCAGTGTCCGCAATTTGCATTTTATTGAAGGTATCATGAATTCCAAGGTGTATGAGGAGATCCTGTCTACCCATATTTTCCCACCTGTTGCCAGACTACTTGGATGTTGCCAAGCTAACAACCGCAAGCACACTGAAGGCGGCAAAAGTCCTTGAGTGGCCCCCACAAAGTGCAAATCTCAATTCTATTGAGCACCTCTGGGCTGAGATGGTGAGGAAATGCCCAAGAGACCCACCAAACAACAAACACAATTTGAAAGACGTGCTCCACTGCACAGGGGAGAGCTTTGACTTAGCCGATTGCAGCACACTTGTTGAAAGTATCCCCAGGAACTGAGCCGGACTTTGAGAAAACTCCAGTGGACAGGTATACAAGTAATTGCTTGAAGGCAATACATTTCATAATATGAAAACAATTCCAGAATATCTTTTCAATAAAAGTTTTTCTCGTCTCTTTACATAACTCGCACATAATTACATTTTTGGCAATTTTAAAAATTTGTTCTTCGATATCCTGAATTTCATTTGCATCAGTTTTTGNNNNCCGCTTTAAAAATCACAGTAAGCTATTTGTATTTTAGATAAAAGGAAACAAATAATTAAGCTAACGTATAAGACCTCCGCTAATAATACTTAATATTTTTTGTCATTGGGATGTATTAATTGATAATAAGAATCAGTGTCCACTTGGTGGCAGCAGAGTCGCAATGTTGTCCGTGTTAGCTAAACTCGAGCTGTAATTATTTAATATGCGCTATTGCGGATCCCCCGCTTCCAGCAACCAAAAAGCACACCTTTTTCACCCCTGTACATCAATACCCCTACTTGTTTTTACAAGCTGTGTTGCATGGTTCAATATCGTAGAATGGCATGATGTCATGCTTATTTTTGAAACTGTAGGCCTGTATGCACATATATGTGTTGCTTATAGCTAGATATGTTGCTCATACAGGATGATATAGCGTACGCTACTTCTGAATGAAAGGTCCATAATATTGATTTTTATGCCAGATATGTGCAAGTTTTCTTTGAAACGCATCGCAATAACTTAGCAACTTAATACATTGGGGTATTGGTGTGATTATAAAAATGATTTAACAATGATAAACAAGTCACTTTAATTACAGTCTGAAAATGTATATTTGTGTGGGAATATATACCTATTTTTTGCTGTATAATCTAACATCGTCTGATATGCCATAATCGATGTTGGTCGACTGGAACCGATTGCTATCGAAGGCGAATTCCGACGGACAGCCCCGTTACCCTCCTCCCCTCCGGCACCGTCCGCACAGCGGCCATGTTCCCTGGCGCCTGTTCCGGTACTTAGGCTCAGCGGCAGAGGCAGCGTCGGCTTTCGGGGGCCGCACCGATAGAGTGCCGTCCGCCTGCGTAGATCCGCCGACCACCCCCCCCCCTCTCCCGAGAAGCGCTCGGAAGGTACGGAGCACCTGTGCATACAACCGGGAAGATTATGGCTGCTTAAATAAGACGTTGATTTTTTTTTTCTTTTCTCCTTCCTCTTCGACTTGCAACACCCCGGCCATTTCTTTATTACTGCAATATAATCGACAGCCTTTTTTCCTGACTTGGGGCGACTTTCAGATTATTTCTCCACCGGCTGCGGTAATGCCGAGGTGTACGAGCTGCCTCCACACCCGGATTTTTTTCCTTGCCCGCATTTTTCTTCCTTTCGCGACCTCATTCTTACTGATACAGTAGGTTTTTTCCCCCTGTTTTCTTTCTCCCATCGAAGGTCGTCCGAGCTCCGCGAGCCGGCTGCCACCCGGACCGAAGTCTGGATCCGCGGGCCCAGTTGGCACGCGCCAGCCGAGCGTGAGAGCGCCGCCCCCGGAGCCGCCGCCGCCGCGCCCGGCTGCCCCCGCATAGCCGGCGGACCTCCGCTCCCCTCCTCCCTTCATCCGCAACCGGGACGGATTTGGGGGGGTGAAAGAGAAAAAAACACCACCCCGATGTAACAGATGACGTTCGTCGGAAGGCCCCCCACCGCTTTAACCGGTGTTTTATCCTTCGCGATTTAGCTCTCCGACGGCCTCCCTGTCCGTCTATCGTATTTTTTTGTATATGACTTTATCCGCCGGTGGTTGAAGAGCGAAGCCGCCAAGGGACTTGCCGCCGGCCAGCTGCTCTCTAGCCGGGTGCCGATGGAGGAGCCAACTTGTTGATCGCGGCGTGTGTTTGTGTGTTTTTTTTACACCCCCTTCCTGCTGACAGCTGGAGATCGATGTGCTTCGGACCCTGAGCGGCTTCCTCGACCCCCTCCCTACTTTTTTTTATTTTTATTTTTGTTTTTATATAAGACATGTCAACGCCGACGCCATTGCTGCCGGCCGCCGAGCACTCGACTGCCCAGGTAAGGAGAGCCGCGCGCACCCACTGGGGGGCTTTCGGTACCTAGCGGGGGACGGCTAGCCGGCCGCTTCGAACTGCCGGCACTGTGTAAAAATGTGACATTTGAAACATGTATAAAACGTCCAGACATGTCTATCTCACATCGCAATTGAACTTTTCGGAGTTACCGACGCCGAGGGGAGGAGAGCCGCCGCACAGAGCCGGCCAGCGCTGGGATGAGCTCGGCTTCTTTCGATTTCATTGCTTACCGGAAACTCCCACGGGGTCTTTGATATTAATCGGTTAAATTGGGGTGTTTTTTATTTTTAATGTAATTTCACATTTAATTCCTGTCATGGTTGCGTTTCACGTCGCCTGCTCGTGCTTAACGGTATAAAGAGGTAGCCCAGATAAAACGTCGTTTGCGTCGACTAAGGCTCATTTTAGCCCGGTTGTGGTGTAGTTAACTAGCTGGGTGATTAAATAGCTGGCCGAGGTTCCCCTTTTCATTGCCTGCCGTATTTGTCACCCCCCTCCCCCGGACTCTTCGGGCCGCTTGACGCGTCCCGACATGCAGGTCGGCTCCCCCGGGTAACGCGGGTCGATGAACCGGCTCGCCGGGCGTTTTTGCTGTCGCCGTAATCGCCTCCCTCGGTTAACTAGTTAAAGGGATCACTAGCTCGCCGCCTACGAGTAATCAGAGATGCGGCCGACACCCACGGGGGTCGTTTTTCACACGCGGGCGGTGCGACTTGATGTAAAGATGGTTTTTGCTGGTATTAAGAAATGTCTGGTGTTTAAATCAGGGGGATCCGTTCCAGGCATCCCCCTTTGGTAGCGCTATACTGTGTCGCCTAGGTGACCATGTAACCAAGAACCCCCTTTAACTCATCATACACCCCCCCCCCCCATGCAAAAGTGCTTCCTAGAGTTTGACCATGAAGTGTAGTATATCTGCTTTTAAGGGGTCACTGTCGATGAAGCCCCCACTATGTGTGTCAGCATGGACTGGAGGTGCCTGGGATAAGCCGCCACACATAAGTGGTGTCCCAACCCCCCCCCCCCCCAGTAGGGGCCCACTGCTGTATTTGAGACTCCTGTCTCGGCTGGGGTAAACCAAATGGTTACTGGTTTTATTTTGGTTGTGACTTAATGCTGCTGTTCTCCCTTTCGAGTTCGAGGTCCAAACACCCTTAGGGAAGTAATTTTGGTAAGTCCGAGAGGCACATTTCATTGACAGTAACGCATTCTGCTATTGATGCCTATCTGTATGCAATAGACAGCTTTGCTTTTTAATATGGGGTTGCTGTATGGGTTAAGACTCAGTGGGAAGGTCACCAGTTCGAAGCTCAGGGTCGGCAGAGTTATTTCACTACTGGGCCCCTAAGTGAGTCCCCCCCCCCTCAATTGCTGCAGGGGTTGGATGCTTTCACAAAAAAAGTACATCGCTTTGGATCAAAGCATCTACCAAATTAATGTCAAATGAAATTGCACCCGTAGCTCCTGGGTTAGGCTCCAGACCCCCTGCAACCCTGCTTAGGACAGGCGGGTATAGAAAATGGATGGATGGAAATAATATTATCCCTTTTTAATGTCTGTAATCCCATGCGTATCTGGAAATTTGAGGCGAATGCATTCAGTTGAAGTTCATAATCGCTCCCTGTTGCTTTTGCCTGCTTTTTGCCGGTGGGCACCAGTGTAAGTGATCAGGATGAAGGTCTCTTTGGCGTGCGTGTTCTCTCATGGTTTACAGCTTTGTCTGTACATCACGTTTCATGACATGCGTGTCCTGGCTTGCGTCAGGGGCCCGTGACAAAAGCGATGCCTCGGCCCCTGAGGGCCGGCCTCCCCAGCCCAACCTCCGTAATCTGTGAGGCATCCGGCCCCAGCTCTGCCCTGCAGATCTAGCCGCGGCTCCGGCTTGCTTAAGAGGTGGACGGGAAGGTTTCGATTGGCCCGCGGGACCCGGAGCCGCAGCCGTCATTGTTTTGCCCTCAACTTGTGACAAGATGCTCGAGGTAAAAAAGCTGTCGTCAACGACCTGCTCCGTGCAGGAACCCTTGAGCGGTTGGTTTGGCGCTGACGTTGTGGGCGTGAGCCTTCTCCTCGGGTGTCTGTGTGCCTCACTCTCGGTGGAAGCGCTCTCCCTTTTCTCGGTTCCTCTCCCCTCTCCCGCGAGCCGCCGTGGATCAGCTCGTCGCCTTGGCCCGTCTCGCTTCGGCGTTCCCTCGACGCGTGCTCCGGGCCTGGACTTATCGGGGGGAATCTCCAATGTCTACGTCGGCGCCCCGGATGCCACGGCGGCAGGTGGGGGAAATGCCATCCAGGGAAATGGGATTTCCGTACAGAGTGCGTTTGGCTGCTCGGTCTGTTTTCGACCGCACGCTTGAGTAAATCGTGATCCTTTGTGGCGTGGTCGCGTGTAGGATTGGGAGTTCATTTTAAGGGGGGGGGGGAATGCCGCTAAAGCAACTGCAATAATATAATAATAATCTTGCAGATTTAAACTGGATAGTTTCAGGAAGTAGCTCATTATGGTCTTGAGATGAAATGGAAATGGTGGGTTGGGCTCCCCTGCACTGCGTCCAGCTGATGTTGATACATTAAAGAGTTTAGGGTCGTTCGTGGCTTTCGGACACTCTGGGAAGAGAGGAACGCTCAACGCCCGTTCCACTGTCTGAAAACCGGCACGTCCAGTCTCACTGGGCGTGGGAATCTCTCCGGAGGGGAGTGCCTGTCCGTCATTGTGCTGCGATTGATGTATGTGCGTGTGTGGGGGGAGGGTAGCTGCCTGCCTGTTTCGTTTCCAGGTTACTTTGTCTTTTTGTTGTTGCGTGAATTACTCTGTGGTTCCGATACAGCATTCGTCACCATTAGTGTGTGTCTCTGCCTATGAGACAACAAATCAGTCCGTTTGTCACCTTGTCCAGATTTTCTATATATAATATTTTTTAGTACAGGGGAATAAACAAATGTGAGAAAGCAACAAAGTCATGTTCAATTTGCAGTGATGGTTCCCTCTAGGCTTTCTGACAGACTTTTTCCTGTAGACCCCGTTTGAAAGTGTTTTGTTTTGTATAATTATCCCTCTCCCCCCCCCCCAAAAAAAAAGCTGGTAGAAAACTCAAATGACAAGATTGTTGTCAGTAAAGAGCTCTCTGAAGCTGCTTGGACCTTGATCGCTTCCCCGTGTGTTCAAACGAGGAGCCCCAGTCCTTGGCTCGCTGTTTGAACTCGTCACTGTCGCCGCTCTTGCTTAGATCGTTTGTGAGATAACAGGCACATCTTGTGATGATGGAAGCCCTCTGAATGAGAGGGGAAGTTCTGTGGAGGTTGACAAGTCTGCTTGAGCGGCCTCTACCTAATGAATAAACAAACAGAACGCTTCTTTTCAAACTTACGATTTTTATCCTGTGTGTGTGTTGGTGTTTTGAGATGGTCTTGCGTATTAGGTCATCTGTGGGATTTACTAGTGATTTGTTTTCAAAAATAGCCGATTAAGCAACCGGTTCAGTATCCAGCTGTGAGACTCGACAGGCCTTCCCCGGGGACTAGAATTGTCAACCTACTGGTTGCAAGCCTACATTCTTAACTGCCACCTTACCCAGTGCCCCCTTGGGGGGGAGAGGGGTGGAGCGGATCGAGAATAGAAGTGAGGGCTGGGGTAGTTTAGATGTTGTCTGGATCCTGGCTGTCTCAGTGTGTGGCCTATGAATAGCCCCTTGCGATATTTATACCCCAGTACTCAAGCCGCAAGCCTAACCTCACCCCTTTTATCACCCTGTCCCCCACCTGCCGCCCTTCTGTCCCTGCCCGCTATGTTTATGGCTTCTGGTGCTTTGAGTCCTGTCTCAGCCCGGATTGCATGTTACACTTGCACAGAGCCTTATAGCGGAAAGCGGGATCTTGGGGTTGAAGAAGAAGTTGGGTCATAATGTGAGCTTCGGGGAGACGGCAGCCTGGCATCATCCTGCACTGTCTGGTGAGTGGGGAATGGAAAACACTTGGCAGCTGGAGGTTCAGATTTACTCGCCGTAATAAACGTAAAACGCGTTACTTACACTGTTAGCATGTAGCCGAACGAAGCCGAGGGTCCCTGCTGTTGAATTTCACTGTAGGCTGGTGATGTGTAAGCTCTTTTAATGTGATATGTTGCACATTGAGTGAATGAGGCAGGAGTTAGGGGGTGTGAGAAGTCTGGTTAATAATTGTTGATGCCTGACCTGCAGTTGACAGGGGAAATGAAACTGCCTGTTGTTTGAGAAGGGGTATGTTGGAATGTGTTTTCACATGTCCCATACATACATAGAGTGTCTGAGCACGGGGTTAGCTGTCCATGCAGCATCCCTGGAGCTTTTCTTTTTTTGGGGGAGGGGAGGGGGGGGGGGTTAAAGGGCTTTATCAAGGGCTTAACAGAGATGTGGTTACTTTGGTGAGCACGGGATTCAAACCAGCGACCTCCTGATGACGAGCACGGAGGTCAAGCCCACTGAGCCGCAAACCACTCTCCACGCCGATCCGGTGACCTTTAACTGGCACGGAGATGGCGGTGTCAGGCTGTCTGCATACCGAGTGGCCATTAAGGGTTTTGGCGGGCATCCAGACTTGTAGTGTCACTAAGCGCAGTCCCCAAAAAACTTGGAAACAGTTTTGTCCCCGAGACGGGATCAACGCCCCGCTGGACCATCTTTGGTACAAACTGGAACGCAGAATTAGGCCAGGCTGGTTTTCCTCAGCAGCGTAGTTTGCTGGAGCTTTAAAGGTGATATGGGCCATGAAACCTGCGGCTTCCTACCCTCAAGATGGTGAACCAGAGCTGTTGTCAGGGTTGGCGGCGGCCCAGCAGATGCTGTTGGTTTATAACCACGTTTGTCGTCTGACTCGCGGTTGGTCCGTTCCATGCGGACTCTGTCGCTGTCTGTTCGGCTGTGGTTACCAATAGTGTGTAGTCTGATCCAGGCCACCCCATTCCTCAGCTGGGGCAAGTTGTTAATGGCTGAAACTCGGCTGAACATCTAGCTGCTTCGAACGCCGATGTCGCATCATGCTTTTTTCTCGTCCCAGTGCGTCGTCGACGTTGCAAACCAGCGTGAGTGCGTTTGTCGCTTCTTTCGGTGTAGCCGCTGCGCTGCTTGCGTGTGCCTGGTGGACACTTTTTCGAGATGGGTAGGAGACCAAAGAACCTCTCCGGGAACCTGCAAAGCATTTGCAGTGGCGCGATCCGTGTGGAGACCCTCTACTGCTTCACAACTTGCGGCAGAGTTGGGATGCTTTACTGGAGCATTTCTGCTGAAGGTCCCAGACCTAAGATATCGCAGCAGGACCCGTCCAGCTTCCTTTGGGTTTTGAGTCTGCATCCTTAATGGTAAAATTATCCGCTAAATAGGTTTAACTTGGCCCCAGGTGTTCATTGCTACCTGTGTCGAGGCCGGGTGGCCCGAGGGGATTCGGAGCACGGGGAATGTGCGTCTGTCTCTGAGATGGGCTGGAGATGGGTCAGGCCCTCTTGTCTGCAGTCACTGAGCGGCCACGTGCATGTTTAAGGCCATCCATTGACATTGTTTTTTTTTTTTTTTTCTCTGTATACCCCCCTGGTTCTCTGATCCCTATGGCTGTTCGCTTTGCTGTATCATCTGCACCTGGCTTGTATTCTGAGACCGACGTCGTCCATGCCAGCATTGCGTAAGAGACGCGCGTGCTTTCTGGGCCATGTGGACGATGTTCGACTTTGCAATCTGAGAGATCGAGGCTCTTTGGGTCTCGCACTCCCTCCACCGCATAACCAAATTGGTCCCCATGGGTTCAACGCTGCACCCTTTCTCCCTCCATCTCTGCCCCAATCCCTCCTCCCTGCATCCAACTGTCCGGTCTGTTTCCCGGTTCCTGGTTCCTGCAGGTCATCTCTGCATTCTGAAGGGAGCTTCCCTGCGTCATCTTTGCTTTCTACATTCTTGCTGTGTCTCCATTGCCTGCCGTCTACTGCCTCTCCGGTTGCGATTTCAAGTGTCACGTGTCGGGGAAGGTGGCATTCTCTCCCTGACTCTTTCTTGGTTCCCCCCCCCCCTCCCCCTTTCTGGCCTGTCTGTTCACAGCTTTTCCCTCAGGTGTCAGTTCCTCCTCTTCCTTCAGCCAGTCGTCTTATCTCTCCATGTGGTGATCCTCAGAGCTGAACCCAGGTTGCTACGTGTTAACTGTGACTCCCTGTATTACTAGCGCTGTCCGTTTCTGTGAAAACGTCTAGCGAAAGACCAGCAGGTAGCTTTAAGTCCTTAATGTGCATTAGTCTGTTTCTGAACGGGTGAACGTCGGATATCAAAAACACTGGCCTTCGTTCTCTGGCAAGGACCTGCAATTGGGATCTGTAGTTTTATTTTGGATACTGAAGTGTATTATTATATTATGGTGTCTGTATTTCTCTTCTCTCTGGAGTATTATTAAAATGTCCCGTTTTTAGAAAAATATCCAGTTTACCTATGGAGAAGAATCAGGTGGTGATTTGTGGTGTGATTATCAGTTGATCTGGTGATTTTCTTTAAATGTATTTATTTTTCTTGAAATTCACTGCTCCCTCCCCTTTAACTGCTCTGGGAGTGTCTGATCACAGCTGTGTCCCCCCCCCCCTTTCAAAGCAAGCAGAAGTCTGAAGCCAAAGTGATAACAAAGCACCAGTATACTTTGTTTCTCTTCCCACACAGGATCCCCCAGACAGTCCAGTTTTGATTCCTCCCAGCTTCCTAAACACCTACCGCCAGGTATTTGGAGATCTTGATTGGCTGCGAGCTGAGAGGGAGTGAAAACGTGGACTGTCTGGTGGTCCCTGAGGGCTGGGTTGTGAAACCCTGGTTTACTCTACCAAAGTATGCGAGCAGAGAGCTGCTGGGGACTCGGGTGTTTCCCCATTTTATTCGGCACTGTTAACCTGGGCGGCTGACATCAGGAGCTGTTGGATTTCGGTTTCAGGGAAACCCAAAGGCATCATGGTCCGTAGGTCAATAGATAAAGCGCTTTGTCTAGGGAAAAAAAATAAATAAAATCACGGGTAGGAATCTTGCAGATTTGCCATAAAGAACATTCCGGGAGGGTTTGAAGCCAAGACGTACTCTGCGTCACAAAGAGTTCACCCTCGGCATTCTGGGAGAGGGCTTTCCACACTCCCGTGGGGCTGCTGAGCTGGGAGGTGAGGTGAGACAGCCTCGCTCTGGAACCCGTGCTCGTGTGTCATACCCATCCCTCGGTGCGTAATGCAGTAATCTCCCGCAGAAATGGCAGTGAGCCGTCCTCACCTGGAGAGGCAGTGAGGAAGAGGTCCCCGCAGATAAACACCCGGTCTGATTACAGGCCCAGTATCTCCCTCTAACTTTCATCAGATGCCAGCCAGATGTTTTTGCGATTCGGCCAGACTGTCTGAATATTTTATTTTTTGTGTGTGTGTGTGTGGGTGGCCCTACCTTGCTATGGGAATATTTTGGCTGCAGTTTGTTGCAGTAATTTAACGTATACATTTTATTTATTTAGCGAACACCTATAGCCAAAGCGATGTGCTTTTTTTTTTTTTGGCGGCTGAGGGCCTTGCTCGAGGGGCCCAATGACAAGATCATCCTGTTGCTCCCGAGATTTAATCCGACGACCTTCCGGTTAGAGGCACTGCGTCCTCACGCCACACATTTATTGACCTGCTAGCAACTTGGCTTTTATTTGGGCTGCCGGTGGTATTTATGGGATTAAAAAAAGAAAAAAGGATGATTTATGGCAAAATGCTGATTCAGCTGGCTTGAGTTAAGATCCCTGTGTTCTGAATGGCGGCGGTAACGTCGGAAGGAATAGGAGCGAAATGCTGGTATTGTGCGTGAAGGTTCTCCATCCCCAGGGCTTTGGGTTTGTCCGTTTTAATGCCGTACCAAGGCAGTCGTTTACCTGGCACCGGTGGTCCATCTTGCATGCCAGGGCCACAGCGAATGATACGCCCAAGAATTCTGCGTGTGAGTCTGCAAGAGAGGCACTAATGCAGAGGTCGGAGGGAATGTGACTTTCTGTTAATCTTCTGCTAACAAAACGAGAAAAACGGCACATGCGCCTCCGCGGAGTCGAAGCTGCAGCGGCGCTCAGGTTACGCCACACGGTTTCGGAGGCGGCTCGGGTTTCTGCCTGAACCGGGCCGCTCCTGAACCCGTCTCTGGAGAACTCCGCGTTCTTCTCTGTCGGTGCGAGGCTTGAGAAAATGCTGGATTTTTGGTCACGTGGGCCCACGCCGCAGGTCTTTGAAAAAGTCTCTTTGCAAGGAGGCCGAGATGTTTGGGGATGATCGGCGCCGCCCCCCCCCCCCCCCCCCCCCCCTTTGGGGGGTCGGGGGTTTTGTTCCCCCCCCCCCGTGGGGGCGGGGGGCCCCCCCCCCCCCCCCCC
>JAABNY020000064.1:699539-711464 GCA_015164015.2 Brevimyrus niger | reverse complement strand
GAGGGGGTGAAGTTGGCCGGGGCGGCTAGGGACTTCTCCCCGTCAGGCTTGTGCCACGGCAACGGGCCTAGGGGCTGGGGGGGGGGGGTATGATCAGAAGTTTTTCTTACTTTATAGAACTAAGCAAGCTCATGAGAGTTGTACGTACACAAAAACTTCTGAGGGCAGAATCAAAATTGACTGGTTCAGACAGAGAACCAATCAGTATGTAGAAGGGGTGGGTCCAAACCACTTGAGGAGGCTGGACCAACCAATCAGATGTCTTGGTCCCGCCTCCTCTAGCTGATTAAAAATGTTCCATTTTATTAAAGTATCTGGAGCTACCTCAGTTTTAGCCTCATTGAAAGTGCCCTGTTGAATGAGGAATGTTTACCTGCTCAATGTTGTACCCATGCTTCTCTTTGGCCATTAGGATGTATTCGTCCACTAAGGGAGAGGAGACAGGGTGTTAGAACAGACTGCCTGTGTGCCTAGTCCCTCTACGGCGTACCGACAAGCACATGGCGGTGCTTACGCTGGGCCTCCGAAACCAGGTGGCTGGGGGACCACACTAGCACCCCCCGCAGGTCATTCTCGGCATAGCGAGCCGGGCTGTCTGCAGGGACAAGGACACGCCACGTCAGGCCTACGCCAGCATGCATTCTCGTCATCAAAGACACACAGACACACACACACACACACACGTGTGCTTTCGGATACAAGACTCACTAACTTAACATGCTAAACTAAGCCAAAGTTCCTGGAAAATCCAACATGCATCTTTTTCCCCATATCTCATCTCATATACAGCCCCCCCCCTGCCATTTTCTCTCCCCCCAATGTACCCCTGCCTCTCCAGCTTCCCTCAGACCTCTTCATATCCATCCATCCATCCTTACCAGGTTTGTAATCAGGAATCTGGGCCTGGTAGTTCCCACCTACCCGGATCATGCTATCTGTAAGGATGGAAGCAGATGATGTAAGGATGGTTACACATGTGATTAAAGGGGGCCATTATGCTTTTCCAGTTTTCCCTTTAGTGGGTTATATAGCTTTGTTTGCATGTGCAGTCTTAAGGCCTTTTTAAGTAGACACCAACAGGAGTAACTCTCACCACACTAACCACTCTTCTCTAATCTGCCTGAAACAACTTGTTAGAATTCTAGTCCTTACTTCTGTGACATGGTGAGGTCACCTCGAAACACAAGCCTCATTGGCTGCCTACCTGCAAGGATCTGTCTGCAGACTGCAAGATGGGGGAGAATGCATAAGGCAAGCTGGCCAATCAGAGTAGACTGGTGTCATCGAAAGGGAGGGGCAAGAGCTCTAACAGAGCGTTTCAGAGACAGTAATGGACACAGTGAATATAGATGTACAGTATGAGAAGAATAATGTGTTTTTGGAACACTGAAGCATGTATATCTATTCAAGTAGACTCCAGAAATAAAATCAGGACCAGGGAAAATGAGCATAATAGTGTCCCTTTAATCACAGCTGAACAAACAAGGAATTATTAGTTAAGGTAGAATAAGATTTTTCATAAAAGACGATTTTCGAACTTCTAAGCACTACCAAATGTTTAATATGTATCCAAATGTGCTGAACAGCGCCCCCCAGCTGCTACCGATCTGCGTTCTGCATTTTCTACACATGATGCATCGTGATTCAAGGTTCCTGCAGCGAGGTAGATCTCGCTCTCCTGCCCCGTCCAGTGAAAAGCACACGCTTCGGCCATGAGGCGGGGTGGGAAAATGAGATAAGACGGCGTTAGATACGGCAGAAACGCAACACGACGTCAGACGCCTCCCGCGTCACAGCTCAAGAAAGAGCATCACAGGGGCTTCTGAGATTTCTACAGCCGTGACACGTATCCAGTCCAGTCTCCTCTGTCTGTTTCAGGGATTCCCCACTAGGTCAGTTTCGGAATTTTACAGTGAAACACAGCTGATTCTCTTGAGACAGGCCTTGGTGTGATGTTGTAATAGTGAGGATGGAATGACTGCCGGTCAGACAGACATGTTCATTATGAGTTCTAAGCTCAACAAAGTCAAACCTTCATAATCCAGCAGGTGGCCGAGTTCTCATCCGAAATAAACTAGTAAAAAAGTGGGCTGTAAAAATCTTTAAAATTAGCAACAGTATATAAGTGGGAAATGATGCATGTAAATACATAAATTCTTAGATGACTAGGCTAGCTTCCAATGGTAACCTAAAATGTGTGCTGCATACATTTATGTCTTAAGTTTCCTTATTATAGGACGAGAACCTACAACCATCTCCGTTAGCACTAAGCAGTGTGGAGCGCAGTGTATATGTATACAGTAGCATGGGAATCTCAGTACCGTGCGTCCGGTCCTCGTCGCTGCTGTCTTCCTCCGACTGCTGACTGCTGCCGTTGCCACTGGCCGTCTTGGCTCGGCTCCTGGACAGCACACCGGACCCTGGGCGTTCCATGGCGCCCCCTGGTGACACACACACACGTGTGACATCGACGTTAGCGGCCTCTGGCGCTAGCACACGCAAGCTAACCCTGCCATGGCCTGTAGTGCGCGCGACCTCTGCGTAACTCACATTTCATCATTTCCCAGTCAGGTGTGTAGGGGAGGGGGGATCTCACGTATTCCATGCATCATAAAAATCAGCCCTTTTACAATGTTTATGAAGCATTAACCCCCCCCCCCAATTAAAAATACAAAGAAACTCCTTATTGATGTTTTTTGGCTGTACTATTACCAGGAGTATGGAAATGATTAAATCTCCCACAAAGGTTTTTTTTTCTTCATAAAAATTCAGAAGAAAAGCCTTGTAAAACAGACACTGCAAGATAAGCAATTTAAAGTTACAAAGATATTAGGAAACATGTCAAATTCCTTTTGCTAGTCCAATGAATTCTTTTGAAAACAAAAAATTCAAATATCAATTTAAATACCAATGGACAGTTTTATAAGAAAGTGACTCATTGGTAATATAATATACGGAATAAAGCGACATCGAACTTTAACCTGCAAATTTCACTTAGACACTTCTTAGCAAATTAACCTTTCAAAATGGGATTTCACTGCAAGTACAGAACACCCCCCTACCCCATAAAAACCTTAAATCGTTCGGCTACAGCCACCACTGACTACTGGCTAAGCAACTTTTTTTGCGAAGACGTCTGTCATTTTCAAGGGCCGCAAAGTGCAAGTTTGTTATATTATTCATTATTTTCAAAGAGGCACAAGTCTCGTCATTGTATCTATCGGTTAATGCTTAAGTACCCTTTGTTCGGATGTAAGTAATGGGTACGCTGTATGAAACTTAAGTTACCTTGGGCTTTGTTATCGATTTTAACTTCTGCAAATGCAATATTAAAATATTAAAAGTGAACTCCCAATCAATCTCGAGGTACAATTTCGGATTTTGAACTCCGATCTGCAGATTACTTCGCAAATAAACTTTATCTGACTACTTCCCATCTCCAGATGCGCACCCCCCCTTCCCGCACGCAGAAGTACCGGCGTGTGATAAAAACGACTATTAAGGCTCCGAGTTGAACATGATATCCCTGCGTAAATAGCCTTTATTAACGCCATACGTTATGATGTCAATTAAGAGCTGAGAGATTAAAATTAGAAAGCACTTGCATTGTTTTTCTAGTTTGTCATTGGTGCAGTTTAGCCAGTGAAACAAAAGGATTATTCGTGTCATCTCTCAGATGAGTATTGCCAGCATGTAAATGATCCGGTATAAATCTGAACACTTGTCCAGCTTTGGCACGTAGTCACCGGAATGCTAAGCTATCCGGCTAAAGAAATAGAAAACAGCCCCCTGTACTCATTCCTCGGCTTTCCCCTATTCCCCGATTGCCCCGCTTATTTTAAAATTTACCAGATCGGTCCATTATTCCTATTGTTCCGCCGAGCCAAATAGAAAGAAACTCATTTTAAAAGAGAAGCAACAATCCGACGTGTTTTATGTTGCTTTGTCAGGGAAAAAAATTTAAAATAAATCACCTTTTCCCCCTTTCCTCTCTTCTTTGTCCCTCCGATGGTAACTTGTTTTATAAGTTAGATTTCTTTATTTATTCTTTTGCTTGAAGTTGTCCTCCCGTTGCGAATGCGACGCCGGGTATTTAACAGATCGCGTCCCTTTGTTGTAAAACGGACCCTGGATCGATACGCTCGGCACTACCGGACAGTCGGCGCATCGCACAGCGGCTGATAAAACGGCAACATTTAAACGTGCAAATTATCCCCAGCAAACCCCCCCGAGCAGAGACTCCATAATAACGGCACAATAAAGTCGGCGGCGTAAATTATGGGTGCCGGCAAGCCTCATCACACCCTGCTATCACAAGTACATATAGGGCTTCGCCGCTCAGTTGAAAGTAGTTCCCCCTATCGGTGCTCACCTCAAAAACGTGCTTTAACAGATCCTATACTATGGCGGTGCTGTGGCCGGTTTCCGGTCCCCCACGTTGGATGGTTTCCCCCTCTTCACGCTATTAAAGTTATAATCTTAGTGGTAGTTCCTCAATGCGTGTCCTTCGGAGAAGATCTGTTGCTGTATAGGGCGCGATTTTAACTGCGCGCATTTAAATAAATTGTAGGGCAAAATATCTGAATTCGTATTCCTTGAATGCGTGGTGGAGGAAGTGCCCGATCGTGGATGTTTTCACGCCGAGCAACCTGTTTGTGCACGCTCCCTACAATTTACTACCAAGACTCTTCCTATTTCTCTACGTCTCTGAGTCATCCACTCCTTCCCCTCTTTATTTCCTCCTGACATTGCTCCTCTATTTCCTTTCAGATGGTCGTGTTTTTTTCCTCCTCTGCACCCAAACCTTCCGTCTGTCTTTCGTAACTTTGTTTATGTTGGGATGACCATGCATGACCCCTTCTTGTCTCTGGGTTCATCCCAGCCGTGGGCTGTATCGGTGGGCACACAACACGTTCAGAATTGCGGTTCATTTTGACTTACTTAGTTCTGAAATTTCAGTGTAAGGGGGAGCAATCCGAAAAACAAAAACATACTAGGGCAGGCTCTGTCTTGAAAAAAAATTGCAGAGGAAATGAACCACGTTAGATGAATACAGTATGCTTGTGTTTTTGACTCTGTGTCTCGCATAACCCAATTCAACTTTTCCATAGATGGAATTGTAATATTTGAATGTGTTAACCTACAGATAACTACTATAAAATTCAGTCGAGGCCTTA
This sequence comes from Brevimyrus niger, assembly GCA_015164015.2. NCBI lineage: Eukaryota > Metazoa > Chordata > Actinopteri > Osteoglossiformes > Mormyridae > Brevimyrus > Brevimyrus niger. Next base: position 706,287 of record JAABNY020000064.1, on the reverse strand, counting down.
GTTTGAAAAGTCCTTATTGCATTGTGGAGAATTCCCCCCCCCAGCCCTGGTCCTGTCAGATGCCGTCGTCCCCCTCCCTTAAGACATATGACCGGCTCACAAAGGGCGTAGGAGGGAGCCGCTGGGGGGGCCATCTGCCCCCTAGACAGAATTGGGTGTGTGTTTCGGGAGGGGGGGGGGGCTGTTGTCTGGAGGCTGAAGTGGGGGATGGGCAGATGGTTGTGTATCAGAGCACAAACGCTAACCAACATCCATAACACATGAGTAGTAAAGTATTTTTTGAGAGAAACAACAGCCTAATGCAGGTGGAAATAACTTGGCTTTAAACATAATAGTAATAAAAGCTGAACTATATCGCTACCCGTGTAATAAACATTGTATTCCTTACTTTATGTATTTTATTGCCTTGTGGAAAATAACTAACATTCATCCACCATCCATCTGCCATCTTCAAACCGTTCATCGTGCTAAGGACCGTGGCGTATAACATTTGTTTTATGTGTATCTGTACTGCATGATAAATATTGACGTTGATTGATTGTTCTATAATACGTAGGACTTTGTTATATTGAACATCCATATATCTTTCTGTTATCGTCTAGTTATAGTCTAATATTAAAATTCTAATTTCTGTGTACTGTATAGAGAAAATCATTGTGTTGAGGAGAATATAATGTAACTTCGTTTCTCCACTTGCATTATTACTTTATGGGGCCATCTGCTGGATATGAGCAGTATTACACGCAGATGAGGATAGCAACTATACAATCCAACCATTTTCGACCGCATATTCTAGACAGGGTCGCGGGGAGTGATGTTAGAGAGTTTCCCGTGCAGTACAGGACACAAGGCACGCAAACAAAAAAAATCAGACACTACGTACAATTTATTGATGTTAGTTCACGAAGCCACATCTTCGGATTGCGGGAGGAAACAAGCTCAAAGCGTGCGTGTCTGTGTGTGGGGCGGGGGATTCAGGTTATACAAAAAGCGGAATCGAACCATTAAATTAATATCCTCACTATGATTTCGCTCATAACGGCAAAGGACGACACAGGCAAATATGCCAGTTTATGCAAAACAATTTAAAATGTGTGTGAGAAGGAAGCCAGATACCAATTGAGGTTTACCTCCACATATATTACACCTACATCAAAATATAAACATTTCGGAATAAACGCAACTAAAGCGGTGCTATGAGAATTTAAGATTTCCAGTAGTTTTTTTTTTTAGTTTTGTTTTCGAGAAATTACCCAGTGCTGATTGTGGCGACAGAAGGAAAAAGTTTATAAACGTTAAATATTGTGCAGAACGTAGCTTGGAACATGCATTATCGAAAATGTGCCTATATGTATCCAACAACACTAAGTATCCGATTTAAATGATTTCAATGAGTTGTCATTTGTTTTCTCGTTTGATCGTTTGTCGATATTTTTGTTTCGAATCACGCGTCTGTAGTTTTACAGTTACATAGTAATACATTTCTCATGCATGTTTTTGAGGTTTGTAGGTATTATTTTTTGTATTAAATGATTGAAAATCCAATTTCTTCACATTCAAACAGCAGCGTGGGGAGGCATATATGGCTTGACCCCTAAAGCTCATGACGTAATTTCCCCAAGACTGTAGAGGGAAAGAGGAAACGGCATTTCTCTCGTGTTAATTTTGCAGAGAGCCAGAAAGAAAAAAAGAAAGAAGGAGAAGCAAAGAAAGAGAGAAAAATAGATCAGGGGCGATTTAGGTCCTCACTCCCGTCGCCAGATCGGAGGACCAAAAAAACGGGACTATTGATATCGATCTTTTAGCGATCTAGCCGACAGGCTAACTTCTACATTTATTTCTCATTAGTCGGCTAGCTGGGTGTTTTATCAGTGAACGTCTCTTATAAAAGTCCTACACAGAGAGCAGTTATTTGGTAGAAGCGCTGTATCTAGTTGCACGGAGAAGGTCGCTTTAATACAACAATATGGGGGTGAGTTTGTGCGTGTGTGTGCAGGAGTGAGTGACGGAGGAGTGAAATGCGTGCAGCGGTGTGAACAAAGAGCGTGCGATCAAGAAATCGCTACTGGCATCTGCCCGTGAATGGACGTGTGCCGACACTAAAATTTGCACGGATTTTAAAACTAACATCGCGGCTGCCGTTTATGTTTTTCTGCCGGCGTTCATTCGGCCGATTTGCATTTGCCCCCTTTTAAGATTCAGACCGATTTCGTGTCTTTTCCCCCGTAGATGTTTTGTTTGTGTGCTTTTGCACTTATGTGCAGTGTGCGCTCATTACGGAGGAATCCATTTTTATTCTGTTAGGCCACAGCGACGGCACGCGGAAGGATTAGCATCGCGTGTTCGGAGGCCGAAACAAAAACAGGATTTTTGAAAATTCCCAAATACTGTCTTAGACAGGATGCAATATTACTCAGTAGAATGCACGCATAGTGCTGTATATACTTACATTGATGCTTTTGTTACGCATACTTTGGCGTAGTTCGAATACTGCCTCAACTTCGTCTGATTTTGTGGCTCTGAAAGAGGGAATATTAGAAATTTGTGCACATTTTTAAATCGTATGAGATTTTTCTCTGAAGTTTGCATCTTCGTAGTAGTTTGAGATGGGGGGGCGGGGGTGGTTCTGCATACCCCTGCATTGCTTCAGTCCTGCAAATCACACCGCAAAACTATGCCGCTGAAATAACCCAGTTAAATATACTGCATGATGTAAATCATTTCCCGTTTCTGTCTACATAAGTTAATATGCTATCTCGAAACTCCAACACGATTACCGGTGTAGCACTTTGATTGTCCTCTTGATATAATCATGTTATCAAGATAATTTAATCAGCCTAATCGAATAGCAGTGTATCACGTTGTCCTAGATACGTGGGACTACATGGGGATACCTAGGGACATGGAGTATTTTAATTTTAAGTTTAAAAAAGGTGAAATTGATTTGATTTTCATTGATATTCCAGGGTTTTCCTGTGCGTCTTCTGTTTTTATGGTGTTTGAAATGTCCATAGAAATTCAGAAATTAACAAGTACCTTTAATTGCTCTGATTGCACGAAATCGCTCATGATAAATTGTGGATTGGATATTCGGCAATGCAGGGCATCCAAAGTTTATATAAGGTCTCGCGTAATAAAGGTGGTGACGTGACGCCCCTGTCCTGCTCTCTCTCCCACCTCCAGAGAAAATCGAATCGAGCAAAAGAGAAGAAGCAGAGGCGCCTGGAGGAGCGTGCAGCGATGGACGCCGTGTGCGCCAGAGTGGAGGCTGCCAACAAGGTGAGTGGCGGGCTGTGGGCGTCGGGGGTGAACGCCAACACGCGTTGGGTGTGTCTGGGGTGGCCGCTGTGAACGCGGCTTTTCGCTGCAACTCCCTAATTAGGTTACTAATTAGAGGAGTGATTGGCTGAAGAGTCCTCACACCAGGGGTTCGAACAGCTGACCTACAGGTTATCCCGAAAGGCTGCATACACACCGGCCCTTTGCGGATAAGATGGCCCATCCCTGCCCTGTGTGATTGGGGGGGGGGGTACCTTTAAAAGGCTCAGATATGCGCTTTGAAAAGTAACATCCCTACTCCTTTGAATCTTCTGCTCCGGGGGGGGAAGGGTTAGGGTGCTGTGTCCGTGACAGGAAGGTCGCTGGTTCAAATCCCCGACTCCGTAGCGTGATCTAACCTCAGGTCGCTTCATGGATTGTCTGACCTCTCTTTCTCGAAAATATACATGGCTTTGAATAAAAGCGCATGCAAAATAAATGTCCTTTCTTCTGCCCGTCAATCCATCTTGCCCTTCCATCCTGGTCAGGGCGAATGGAGTTCCAGAGATTCCAGAGCCTTCTCCTTGCATTTGTACAGTATGATACCTCGCACAGCATCATCACGCAGCTATTTTCGGCTGCCGTGGCGCACAGGTCTGCGCGACGCGGAGACAGTGGGAGCGAGCAGGGATTTCGGGTTTGGGCTTAATGAGGAACAGACACGGTCGGTCGTTTCAAGTCCGGCAGGGAAAATGAGAAGCGCGCCAGGCCTGCCGACGTCGCAAACAGGTTTTAGCATTTCTGTGTGACCAGAAAGAGAAGCAGGAGGCTGTTTTATGCCCCTGGAAATGACCTATAGGTAAAGGAAGGGGCCGATCACGTGATGCTCGTCACATGACTACACCGCTTGGCGCGACGTCCATACCCATCCTCCGTCTTACAGGCAAATAAACATCGTGGTTTGAAGGAGGGGGGGGGGGGAAAGCACTACTTTCCCGGAGTTATGTGTTGTGGCTGTTCATTGGCTAATATGGGAAGTTTATTCACGATTCAAGAACTTTATAGTCATTGTGCAAGCATTGCGCGATTGCATCTGCCTCAAATGATGCATTGTATTTAAAATTACACACATGTACAAAGAATAAGTAAGTTGTATGGCTCATATGAAATATTATACATAATATTATACAGGGGGCAGTGGTGGCTTGATGGTTAGGGAAGTGCATTTGTAATCGAAAGATTGCAGGCTCGAATCCCCCATCAACAAGGTACCATCCTCAAGGACTGCTCCCCGGGTGCTGAATTAACTGCCCCCTGCTATGTCACGAAAGTCACATATGGGTTAAATGCAGAGGACACATTTTGTTGTTGCGCACTTGTGTGCTTTGCTGTGGTGTGTTAACAATGATCACTTAATTCTAAATAATTGGTGCTTAAAAGGGACCTATAAGGGCGGTTTTCCACCGTGCCGAGTAAAGTACTTTCGGTACTTTTGCTTTTCCATCGACTTGCAGTCAAGTTCCAGTTCCAAAACTGGCAAACCAGCTGGAGTAACACTTCAGTACTTTGGGGTGGGACTTGAAATACTTTTTTACGATTGGTAATGCAAATAGACTGTCGCTGAAACAATACCTTTAAAACCCTATAACTCATAAAAAAACGATAAACAAAGTTTAATAAGATATATTATTGCAATCTGGTCAAAAGAACATGCAACAAAAAGATGGCATGATAAAACATTTAAAGTGTTTTGTTTAGTATGCTATGTGCATGTATGTCAAAATATCCTTGAGTGATTTAAACAAGGATGAAGATGATTGATTGTTACACAGAACACGTGGGGGCTTTCGTGCAAAGATAATGTATAAAAAAAAAATAAAAAAATAAATTGCAAAGCTTGCAAGGCTTTTTTAAATGAGAGTAACAGAGAAAAAAAATTTTTTAGCAAAACTTTAACTCCCGGCGCTGTAATGTCCATACAGAACTGAAAGAAAGAAAAAGCCTTATTTTAATAATTTTGATATAGCTGACTAGAGATGTAAGAATTGCATGTGCATAGCATGCGATGTTGGTATTAATATTGCACATCGTCCAGCCCTGTAATATGCCGCAGCCATTTTTCGATTTCAGTACAAAATACCCGCCTGGTGGTGTGATGTCATTTGGTGCAGGTACCAGGTCTTACGCCAGTGCAAAACCAACTCATTGAATCACCAGACTTTTGGTACTTTCTCGAAGTTCGGTACCTGCAAAAACACCCTAAACAATAGTATTTACTAGCAGCAACGGTAGCAGCACATCAGTTCTGTCAGATTTCTGAGTTCAATTGTAGGTGGAAAATATAGGCGTAAGTGTTTACTCTGTGTCCCCTTGCCCTTTTAATCGTCGATAATTTTATCTTTTGCACATTTAGCAGATGCTTCTGTCCAATGTACATTAAGAACATACGGCTGTCGAGCAGTCGACTAGGCATAAGCGCAGCTAGGCTGAGCTTCCAGTGAATGTCCAGGTACGAGTGTAAGCAGGACTGGGGCAGGAGCTATACAGCGTCTTCTAAAGAGAGCCAGAAGCTAAAAGACTATTCAAGGAGCCAAAGAGCAGCATAAGAACATTCGGGGAACACAAGAGGCATCTCTCTAATAGAGGATAATTGGATAGGATTATAATTTTTTTGTCTTATTGTATCCTGTACATGGGTGAGGTGACAGTAAAGCTTTACTGGATTATCCTTGATCCAAAAAGGCCGAATGGGTGAACCGGTTTTGTCCTTGCAGCTGGAAGATCCTCTGGCTGCTTTTCCCGTGTTCAAGAAGTACGACAGAAACGGGTGAGCGCCCCAAGCGTCGATCCTCTCTCGGTCTGGGGGACTTTGGACTGATGTCCCCGCGTGTAGAAATGCTCAATGTTAATCTTAACGTGCTGCTCTCCCAGACTGAATCTACAGATAGAATGCAAGCGTGTCGCCGCCCTGGCGCCCAGCGCCGTGGAATGGGCCTATCAGCTAACCAGGGCCAACATGCAAAGCCTGTAAGAGCCGAGTGATTGTGGGGCGCTTGGGCCTGGTGGGTCTTTCTGCCCCTGACCGCTGCCCTTCCCTTCCTGCTCTCCAGCTACGAGCAGAGCGAGTGGGGATGGAAGGAGCGTGAGAAGAAGGAGGAGATGAAGGACGAGAGGGCGTGGTACCTGCTGGCACGCGACGCCGACTCCACCCCCCTGGCATTCTCCCACTTCCGGTTCGACGTAGAATGCGGCGAGGAAGTGCTGTACTGGTGAGGCCACGGGGTGACCAGCGTCACGGGGTGACCAGCGTCACGGGGCTCAGCTTCTATTCAACAGGTGGGCCAGTTTGGCCTGGATCAGGGTCGTCGCTGATGGTGTGGGGGGGGGATCTTTCCGGGAATGGGAGGGGCCCAGTCTCTACTGAACAACCCCCCCCCCCCCCCCCCCCCCCCCGCCCCCCCCCGCCCCCCCGCCCACGACCCCCCCGGCG